>LYUA01000785.1:244906-256581 GCA_002093875.1 Calopteryx splendens
AGGAAATGTTTAACACCATGGAAGAAATTGGTAAAAAAAATGGGTCTCAATGTCAATGAAGAAGAGACCAAATACTTAAAAATGTCATCTCTACAGAGCATACATGCACTGCAAAACAATAATTGGGACCTATGAGTTCAAGGGTGTCAAAAAGTTTACTTATCTAGGAGTCATTCTATATAATGAAAATAAGATTTTTAATGAGATTGACCAGAGGGTCATGGCTGGCAATAAGACCTATTATGCTAATGTACCTCTCTGTAAATCAAAATTTTTGTTAATAAAAATAAAATTGAAAATATATAAGACCCTTATAAGGCCTTTAGTAGCATATGGAGATGAGGCATGGGTCCTATCCAAGAATGACCAAGAAACACTTCGTAGATTTGAAAGGAAAATAATAGGAGAATTTATGGCCCGGTTAGAGAAGGACAGATATGGATAATCACAATGAATTGGGAGATGAATGAATTATGGGAGGGGAAGGTATAGTTAGGTTCTCCAAGTCACAGTGACTGGTATGGCTGGGCTACATAGAAAGAATAGATGAACACAGAATGCCCAAACGACTTCTCAATAGCAAGGTGGAAGGGGTCAGGATGAGAGGAAGGTCACGGAAAGGATGGCTGCAGGATGTTGAAGATCTGAGGGCAATGGGTGAGGAGAAGGCAATGAGGAGTTTGGAATGGAGACATGTAATAGAGGGAGCCAGAAGGAAGGACCACCCTGGGGTGTAGAGCTGTAGATGATGATGACTATGTATTAAGATGAATAATTTTTGATAACTTGATAATCCATAAAAGTTATTGTAATTATTGTGTATTTTTTGCATATCCTAAGGAAGACTGCCACTTTACCTAATACACTGATATCTCATGCAAAGTCATATACTGCAAAAACATTTGTCCTAAGGCATGCTCATCTGATGATGCATGTTTTTACTTGTCAGGTGTACGTGCATGCTTTCTTAGTGATGACCTTTTTGGGACCTAAATTACCTACCAGCCAATTATTAAGATTACATTATGAATCATCATGAAAAGAAAAAAAATATGATTTCAAATATTTTCCAAAAACCTTAAAAATGCTCATTTTTGACCTTAAAAAAAACCCTGAATAGCTGTGAATTATTGAGAGGCCATCCTGATTTCAGGTACAATAACTTTGATTTGCCATTACAAAGAGCAGAATTCTAATGAATATATTTTGACAATGTCCATCTGGTGTTACATTTTTTATCAGTCAGGTGTGTATGCATTTTCTTGTGGAACTACCGCAATTTATGGAATTCGATCATACTTTGGAGTCTTGATATGTCAGCTCACTACAGCTAAAAAAACACTTGCTCTGTCAGGTGCTCATTGCTTATATAATCACTTATTAACTATTTACTCTGACTTTTAGGAGTGCCTCATCAAGTACCACACTAATCTTATGTGATATACTCCAACAAATTGATATCTCTTATAGATTTTTAAATATTATTTTAGTGTAGTGAGGTTAACTGATAACCTGAGATTAAAGTTGAGCCTTCTGATTATTACCTAAGAATATAGCTAGCCATAGATGATGCTACTGATCCTTGTTGTAATTATTGTGTGGTCTTGTCCAACATGTCACTTAAAATGTTCTTCCCCTTCATGTTCCTCCACTTTGACTCAGTACCGTACCTTGATTTAATGGCATACTATCCAACCTTACCTCATACAAAATTTCACTTTCCTTTTAATGGTACTTCCTACTAATGGAAAATTTTGACTGTTTGTAAAGCAGGAATAATTTAAAATGGCACCAGAATGGCCAAAAGCTTTGTACTTTGCAGCCATATTGGATTAATTGCTTGGCAAAGTGAGCAAAATATGTTGAACTAAGTGGCATTTTATTAGTGTATTACAAACATGTTGGTGACTCATAAACAATGCTGTAGTGGCTAAATGAAATAGGGCTGTGAAGCCAGAGTGCTTTCTGTTTTATGCATTGATCATATTGATGCACTATCACAAGAGGCCATTCTGTTTCATAATATCCTACCTATACAGATATATAATGTATGCAGAAATTGGTTCTTAAGGGCATCAATTTTGAGAGTTGATGGGGTTTGAAAATGAGTTACTTCCTTATTTTCTCTTGCAGGCAACTGTCTTGGAAGTGAAAGCGATCTCTGGTTTGGGCACAACGATTGATGCCATCCTTGTCAATGGGCGTTTGAGGGAAGGGGACACCATGATACTGGCTGGCACAGATGGCCCTGTAGTCACTCAAATCCGCTCCCTACTCATGCCTCAGCCAATGAAAGAGCTGCGAGTGAAGGTGAGTCATCCCCCTGATCAATTTAAAAGTCAACATCATGATGAATTTAACCAATGGGGTTTTCATTTCTGAATATGACAATGGTGATTCTAGTTTGTATATATATCATGCTTAAAATAATGGAATTGTTTTTTATTAATGTAAAACATGAAATATCTTTGGATGTGTCCATAGGAAATACGATTGCCAACAGATTTGTGTATGCAAATGTAATTTGACAAAGATCTACTTATAATTTAAGATTGTTCAGGCGAGAAAAGATTTTGTCCTTTGTAGAAAAACTAAATGATGCACCTTAAAATCATGTTTATGAATTAACACATATGAGTAACTGAATACATTTATCCAAAATGATGACATTAGTATCATCCGCTATGAGAACAGATTTATGCTAATGTTATTGAGCTGGGATAAGCCATTGATAAACATTAGGGAAAGAATTTGTTCTAAAATTGACTTTTGGGGTACATAACTAGATATTATGTAGGATTCAGACAAATATTTTTCATTTATTATGATTTTATCAACTCTGCAATCTATTTGAAAATCATAGTGATAACTGGATAAGTGAAATTCCTCTGATACCATACTTGTGGCACTTGTTTAGAAGAAAAGAATAATAAGAGCCAATTTGAATGCTTTGGAAATATCTAAGTATAGAGGAAGAACTTTGGGGCTATTGTCAAGAGAACTTGATATAAAGTTAAAGGCAACAAGAAGTGCTAATTCTGTAGATTTATCATTTTTTATTTCTATTGAAAATGTAAAAGTATATTAAATTTGCCTAGAAAGGTAGTCAGCCGTTTCTAATAAATTAGTTCAAAAAATGGGGAGAATTGTATCAAAAGTGAAAATGATCTATAATTACCAACATCCTTCTTATTACCTTGATTTTTAAAAATAGGTAGAACTTTACTTGCTTGTAATACCTGTGGAAAAATACTATGTACTGGCTAAGGACTTGTTTAGTAAGAAAACTAAGGGTTTAAAATGTAACCATTGTAATCTAACAGCAGCCACCCAGGTATGCCACCTTTCCCATTTTTTGCTAAGCTTTTTCAGGCAGAATAGTACCTCTTTTTCATCACATGGGTATAAGAATAAAGAACATTCTAGAATTTTTTAATAATTATTGGTAGCATACTAGAGAGATTATTATTATTATTTGCTGTTTCTTGTATGTTTAAAAATGCTTCATTGATTTTTTTGGAAACTGTCTTGCTGTTAGTTATTGGGCTTCCATGATCACCATAAAAGCAAGATTAATTGCTAGGAGATACTTTGCCTATAGAATCATTTATAATGTGCCATATATCTTTTGTTTTATCAGGGGCAGTTACTAATCTTTAGGTTTTGTGGCTTCTTTTAAAGTTGAGTGATATATTTTCTTAGTATGTATTAAGAAAGTCTGAATAGGCCTCATCCGATTTATTTTGTTTACAAACTAATGCTTTTTCTGTGACTTTCACTGAAAGTTCGATAATGCCCTAAGTTCACAAAGGCTTTGGGAATGCTTATTCAAACAATAAGCAGAATTTGGAATACAAATAGGTAGTTAAACTCATTTGAAGATATTTATCTAATTTTACTCTAAGAATAAAATTTGCTTTTATCATATAATGTTCAGACAGTCCTGTGTCTAACACATGATTCTTTTCTTTTGTAGTCATAGTTGATAAATATATTGTCAAGTACAGTATTGAATGTGTTAGTGACCCAAGTGAGAACATGTATTTATCTCTTTAGGCCAAATGAGTCGAGAACAATTTTTAATTACATAACATGTGCTAAGTCACTGTTCAAATCGAGAATAAAGTCACCAGTTAAAATTAAAGTTCTCTTGTGCTTATACAACCACAGCAATCAACCAGAAGGTCAGAGTAATAGGTGAGGGTAGGGCTCACTCAAAACTAAGCCCAATGGCATGTGAAATTCACACATCTGTATATGGTGCCCTGTTCCTTTCCCTGTGATTTCCCAGGATGACCTGGTACCCATAAAATGGTACGGGTGAAGCTGAGGGTGCCCAGAGGCATCACCTGGTATCGAACCTGAGCCCTCCGGTTAGTAGTTCAGTGCTCTACCCACTGGACTACCACACCCCTGCTGTGATTATACAAACCATTGTAATAAAGTAGTTGTTTAATATTAGTGTTTAGCAATGTTTAATGACACTTCACTTAAAGACATGTTTGCAAGGAACCAAACCCTGTTGTAAAGAAGTGTATGTATGACTTTAACATATTTTTGTTGATAATTTGAGAAAATTACCTTTTCTATTGCAAAAGCACTATAGAATGCTATAAGTTACGTAGTCAAATATTAAGCTAGACTACTTTACTAGAAGCAAATCGACACAGCTTATAAATAAATGTGAACCAAAGCTATTATATTGATTTTTGCGGTCATTCATGGGTGCTAAAAGTATCATAAATTACAAGGAAAATGTGAACCATCACAAACATGATATTCACTATCTCATAGCTGAATGAATCTAATTTATAAGGAAAGTTAATCCATCTTTTAGCATTTTTGTTCCAGTATTCTACTGAAGAGGCATTGTTTTTAAAAATAAATTTTTTTTTAATTTTACTTTCTTTTTTTGTTCTTAAAGGTCAGATGCAATTGGCTATCTTTGATAGCATAAGTGGAGGTTTATCGTTAATGCCATTATACATGATATTTTTTCCTATTCTTGCTACTGCTTCACTACAGTAAAAATTGCATGAAGTTGAGAGAACTGGCACAAATTGTTTATTATTGTTTACATATTGCTACATTCCCAAATTATCTGATTTGATTATTTTTCCATATTTTGCTTAACCCTATTCGCTGAATTTCCCATGACAGAAAAAATTCCAGGAAAAGATAGTTACCATGTTAGCTAAACTAGGATAGAATTTCTTTTTTTTCCAGTGCTAAGATGACTAACAATATGAGAGTAAAATTTTACCATGATAAAAATATTAGTAAGGGAAACAAACATTGTAAACCTGCCACAGTTTTTGTAAATATTGTATGTTGAAATTTAGTGTAATTATAAAGAAGAATGGGTAATGGGGATGAATTGTCTGTAGCTGAAAGAATAAGTTACTATTGTTAAATTGGACTGATATTTGTAAAAAAAATATAACCAAAGCATAATCTTCGGATTTCGGACATCTTCTGGAACTTCGACCATAAGATACCAATGTGACATTGCTATTCTAAACCTAGACCTGTTTAGAATTGGTCCTAAAAACATCAAGTTCTAGGAATTCATCTATTAATGTTTTCTCCCCATGTGTGATTTCCTTAGCTATTAAGAGTATCTTCTTTGTTGCAGAAATGTTTTTTCTTATTTCACTTTTGATTAATGATGAAATATTAAAAAAAAAAACAAATTAAAAGTGACTGTTTCTTTCCAGAATTAACATTTTTAATGTGAGTTTTTCCAATTGTACTCATTGGAATTTTTCTTCATTCCTAGAATGCATACATAGAATATAAGGAAATTAAAGCTGCCCAGGGGGTCAAAATAGCTGCCAAGGATTTGGAGAAGAGTATTGCTGGTAAGATATGTCACTATCTGAGTTACGTATTTACCCCAGTGGTCTCTGAATAATGAACTAAAAGAGACTCAGTTTGCTGGGTAACAGAGAAGGAAAATGGCCTTGAGGCACAGGAAATTCTGAATTTTTTTATTCCTGCAAATTTCCTTTTGAACCCCCAAGCTGCAGTATTAAATATACTTTCAATTATGTGCATAAAACCATAATTGAATACCAATGCACTCTAAACCACCAATTTTATTTACAATGCTACTCCTTACTATTGGCATTCAGAATTTTCATATGATTTTACATAAATTACATTAAGATATAGCTCATTATCTATCAGTGATAGTGTTTCCAGGATGATTTACAAGCGGGAACCATTTACTGTACCTTTGGAAATATGGTGCCTTTCCAAATTGTAGAAATTCTAATTGTTGGTCTCTCTTCAATAAATCAACCGATGGATTGCAATATTTATTGTGCCATAGGTTAAATTTTGGTATTAATAAATTTAATTTATTAAATTTCATATTTATCTTCTTGGTCAGGGTAATTTTTAAAAGAATCTGACTTTATAAGAGATTTCACAATTCTAGCCATTTTCATGTCATATTATTGGAGACAAAATAATTTTTTTCAAAATGTGCTAGTGAGATATCACAAAAGTAAAATAAGTGCATGTATTTCAATTAAAGTTTACCATTTCTGTCAACTCTCAATAATTATTCAGTTTATCCTCTCTCTCAAAGCTAAAAAACAGCACATCTTACAGGGGTGTGTATATGGTGCATGAGTTTATATAGTATT
Organism: Calopteryx splendens; assembly: GCA_002093875.1. Lineage (NCBI taxonomy): Eukaryota > Metazoa > Arthropoda > Insecta > Odonata > Calopterygidae > Calopteryx > Calopteryx splendens. Next base: position 251,560 of record LYUA01000785.1, read on the forward strand.
TATATTGAATAAATATTTGGTGTGTGTGAGTTCAGCGCCTGATGACTAAAATTAATTTGTTAAAATAGATATAATTTTCACCCAAGGGGTTAAAATATTCCAATTCATATACGTATATTGAATATTAATTCAGGGCATAAATGGCTGAAGATATAGATCCAGTTTTTGGACGTTCATTGGCTGTGTGTTGAGAAAAAAAAGTTTTACCTTTAGGCTACCTGTATTTTTGTTAAAAATCCTTTAAATCTTTCTTACCATATAATTTCATTTAAGGCTTTTAAAAAATGCTATAAATATTTTCTAAACCATGGAGTTGAAACTTTCAGAACTTTTCTGAACTTGTGACATGTAACTACAACATCCTAGATTTTCCAATCCCATCTCACATTTTATTGTATTAGGATTGTTTTCCATTCTGTTAATGATTTTTATGGATAAGGCAATTGACAGAAATATGGGTAAGTTGCCCTTGACTCATCTAAATAGAAAAATTGAAAATCCTGAAAAGGTTAAGTAAAAATTGGAAAATATTTTCAAAAACAGCAACAATAAAATGTGCTAATATAAAAATAAAAGCTCATGAGAAAATAAGTGCTCTTTGATATGAAATAAAAGCATTTATGTAATCACTGTATACCTCAGCCATAATCCAGGAGTACAATGATTCCATGAGACTTTGTCTTACTATTTACTAATTGTTTCTTCTATATAGGTCTCAACTTGCTTATTGCCAACAACCCCGATGAAGTGGAAATTCTACGAGAAGAGGTTGCTCGTGAGCTGAGCCATGCATTGAATGCCATTAAGCTTCAGGAAAGAGGAGTGTATGTTCAAGCTTCAACTTTGGGCTCCCTCGAAGCTCTCTTGGAGTTCCTACGAACCTCACAAATACCCGTAAGTTTATCATTTTCTTTCAATGCATGGCAGCTGAATTTCAGTGAGATCAATTTTTGTGCTAATTTTAGATTGCAGTTCTAAATCTAAATCTACACGAGACCCCACAAGCTGCCGCTAGGGCATGTGGCAAGGGGGGGGCGGGGGTGTTTTGCCACTAGCCATTCCGGCTTGTATACTGTTACATTGTGCCATCACTTAAGTTCCATTGTTTTACATATAATATATTTTCTATTATTTTTTAAAATTCTTATCTGTTTCTTTCCAATTGTAGTTGGTTATCGATTAATACCATGAAAGGATTCCTTTGCCAGAAAAATATTTCTTTTTAACTTTTAATGGACATAGACCTCATTTATTCCGTGTGCCCATTTTCTCAGTTTCAGTGGAATGTCAATAATCAAATTTGTGGCTTAACGCAACATTAGCAGGACAAAGTAGATCAAATTAACACTCATCATTGCAAAAACTTTTGGTTTTTCGTATTTATGGGATAAAATGAGAAATTTATGCAAATTTCAGGTTTTTGCAAAATCTGTTTAAAAAAAATAGATGCAAAATGAAATACATTAAGGATATTATGATGACTGGCAGGTAAGCACCAATAGGTACGAAAACATTTCTATGTACTGTTTGGCTGTAATTTGGCCCTCTGGAGCAATAGTAATCATCTTGCTGCAGGGAAAAAACTATGTCTTGTGTCTCTTGTATCATATTATCAGTGTCTTTTTTGTATAAGGAGTTACGAAAAAATAAATGAACTGGTGGCTTGTATTAACAATAATGTAAATGTAAGAAACTGTGGGAAATGTCACGACAGTGACTTTAATGGAGTTATAAGCTTGATGCATCTTTGGCCCCGCTGCCCCATCGCCTGTACTCATACTCATCTCCTGCCCTTTGACCTTGACCAATTGAGGCATAAATAAAAACCTAGCATCACTAGGCTTCAAGTTTGGTCATTTCATAAACAAATGCACTCAACCTTAGGGGTTAGGTGGAAGAGGGGAATCTAGAATCTCAATTTGCCCCAAAAATAGACATTATCTATCCACCTAATGAAAATATCATAGAATTCCAGTGCATGTTCTTTTAATGTTTCCAGTTGGTAATTCAAAGCTACCTGACATATTGCTAGTTACACAATGGATCAAAGAGTCTTGGGATGTAGTTGGTTCATCTGTAATTATGTGGTGATTCTATGGCAGTTGTAATTGAAGAAGTAAAGAACATTCAAATGTTGTACATAACTTCACTTTTGATAAGATTCAAAATATGTATGCAATCCTTAAAAGTTGATGATTCATTCCTGTAGTAAAAAACACATTAAAATTAAAATAATTGGGACTAGTTTTCCTTGATATTAGGAATTTTGGTTCTTTCTTTGTTATTCAGTCTTTCCATTGTCCAAAAGGCTGTAAATGAGAAGAAAGCTTAGAAACCAGAATTATTAAATAATTATTTTCCTTTTTCATGGTTCTATCTTTCATTTAATTGCTAACAATACAAATCACTAATACCATAGCAAGATGCAAACCCTGGACCTTTGGGTTAACAGGCAACCAATTTTCCCACTAGAGGAATTGAGATAGCTGATTTTCCAGACAGTAAATTATAAAAAGATGTTGTAGTATCCTTATAAAATCAAATTTAAATAGTGCCTTCTGGCTTCATCTTATGGAAATACTGAATAATGAAAATGATGTGTCTGTGTTTTTTCTTGTTTGTACCCATTGTACCCATGTGGCCAACAGATAGCATCAGCTTGATAGGATAGTCAATTAGGTACATAATAAAGGCCTGTTATAGTACTCAGGTGTAGGTAAATGCAATGTTGCTAAGTATTTTTAGCTCAGAACACTTTTAAAAAGCTAGATAATTTTGATCCTGCTGACATTTCTTGGTCATGAGTATCAACTAATCAAATTGCATGACTCCGGTTATTTACCACAATTTAAATGGAATAAGCTTTTTACTTACTAGCTCCAGTGTGTATACCAAACGGGAATTGTATCCATATGGGAAAAACCTTGGAAAAAGTTGGGAATGTAGAAAATAATCCGATAAATGGTTTCTATCATTTATAAATACATACTAAATTTGATAATAAATTACCAGTCTGGGTGGAGATTGGATGTCATTGCTCTGGTAAAACAAGAAACCATGTCAATAATTTCTAGACTTGTTGTTAACAGTGGCCGACTGATGTTAACTGCAGCAAGGAAGGCAGGAGTGGGAGAAAGATGGTTAGAGGGAAGCCAGTTGAGAACAAAACAACTGCTGAATGACTCATCATAGTCATCAGTAGTGGTATTATGCGATCAAGGTGTTTGCAAATGTTTTTTATAAGCTTCACACTAAATCAGATTTTTCAGAAAGTAAATAAATAAGATAATAAATGAAACTATGTAATAATATAACAATTTATAAAAATGCAGTTTCATCATTTCTGTGTTCTTCATTTGTATATGTTGACATATTCACTGCAGCTAACACCAATAGGCTTTTGTTTGGTAGTGTCCAAGGAACTGTGTCATGCCTATAGGTGCAATATAATGTGATGTCTTCATAATTTTCTCTTACCCCAAAACTTTCATCAGCATTCATCTATAGGTAGATGAGAAATTTCGGGCAAGGTTGATACCCAATACCTTTCCCATCTGTTTCTGGCATTATTGTGTTCTAGTAGAGGAGTTTACATCTGGGGTTTATTATTTCAAGTTAGGATAATCATAAGGCTGTTGATGTGAATATTTGTGTTTTCTGGAAATCATAAAATTTATGAACCATTGCCAAAATATCTTTCTGTGCAACATTTTGCAAAAGAACACTTGCAGAACCCTACTACTGCTATAGTTCTGTCGCAAATAGTAAAACATCTCTGAAAAAACACTGACACATGGAGTTTTGAGAGCCTGAGGTGATGCAAGATGCTTATCTGGATTTGTTCGACAGCAGTTCAGTATGATCTTGATCGGGAGATTGTGAGAGAAAGAAATCTTTGAGTGGAATGGAATTCAGTTTTTTGTGCCATTTCTGAATCAATTGTGGTTTCTGGATTTAAAATGAAAGTGTATCGCTAGTGGACCTCAACTTTTGTTGAACTCACACATTCATACTCTGTGCATAAATACATGTAATTTTTACCTTTCTTATGTCAGTTTGTCTTTCAATTGTTTGTCAATTTACAAAATTTTCTGTGTTCATGTATTGGTGCCATTATGCTTCCCACTATTTAACTGATTAGCTTCAGCAGTCACATAACTAAAGCACTGAATCTTTGTATATTCAAATATTTTATGTAAGTACTCCTTTAGTATATGTTGAAAATGGGCAGAAAAATGTTAAGATTTTTTAGTGGCTCCTGGGAAAATTAAGTATGTCCCATAATATTAATACAGTTGAGGAAAAGATGAACGTGCAGAAGGTGATAAACCTCTAGCTGCAATGGGAGACTTATACAGCCCTTAAGCCATTCAATTATGAAGGAAAAGAAGAAAGTGAAAGGCTATGCACGAATACCTGAAATATTTAATTGACTACTGTCAGCAAATGGGGAGATTTAGTGGCCTACATCTACACACTGCTTTGTCTCATTATCCTCAAAGGCGTGTGGCATGGGGTTTTAGGACACCAGCTGTTAATTAATGGAAAGGGTGGCCTCTAAATGGGGATGTGAATGTACTTGTTAGGATTTTCCTTTCCTAGTGTTGTGATTGTGTGAAGTAAAATAATTCTTGAATTTCTCGGTTCAACAGGCTATTACTTTATTTTATCACCATTGTGATGGAGGAAATGGGAAGATTGCTAAAATTGTGGAAAGAGTTAAAAAATTTAAATAGTATGATAATTTTCTCAAATGATTAAAAAATTCCTTAAAATAGACATTTCAAAGTCATTGTTTGTTCTACTTTTCTTCTGTCAAATCCGAATTGTGTTTGTTAATTTAAGAATTTTTTTAAATAAGTGGTCTAGGATTTCAGGCAAAAAACTACATTTATGGTCTGTTTCGTAATTGTCAGATATAAAGAGAAAATCAGTGTTGGTTATTGTACTAATTTCTTTTTTAGTAATGAACTGGCCATGACAAAATGTGTGAAGTATGTGGTTTGTAGGTAGCTAAGGAGC
>LYUA01000786.1:7341-17446 GCA_002093875.1 Calopteryx splendens
ACGGTAGGAAATGAAATTTGTTTGTTGAAGCATCGGTTTGGAAATAATAGGTAATTTCCAAGTCAATTTTAATATGGAAAATAACAATTATTCTCCAAAACGTTAAGCTTCAGAAAAGGTAGAAGTTAGACTAGTTCATACTTCATAACAATTGCCTATTCATCATAAACAATGCAGTTGTGTAATGTAATAGAGGGTAAGGAAGGGATTAAATAAATAAAATTGGAAATATAAAAAAGCTGTGAAGTACATGCATACTTTATTGAAATATAATAGAATTTTGAAGATGTGATCTAGTGAACGAAATGTTAGGTTAGTAAAAATGTAAATTTGGTAAAATTGGTTTTCAAAAATTCTGAATTAAAATCAAAAATGAAGTGAGGAAATTGTGATCTTAGGTGATGACTATTTACTGACACGTTTTTTAGTTTTAGACAATTTTTCCGTTGACTGATTGAGTATTATATACTTCTCCCTTTTGCATGTATGTCATTATATGTATACCAGCAGGATCTTATTTTGCCAGATTAATTTTTTACTTGACCTAACCTTCATTGGACAGTAAGGTGATATGACTTCAATGTTGCAATTTTTCACTGCTCAGCCTATTTGTTTATTGATGAGGAACCTACATTCTCAGCCAACATCGTACTTATTTTATTCCTCTATCGGTTGGAAAATCTCATTTTATTGGTTGATACAAGACATATACCTACTGATTTTGGGAAGTAGCAAGTTCCTCGTTAAATAATTTATTGGGTTTTTTATTCAATGACCCGTAGTACTTTTTTTAGTTATTTTTGTGCGTGTATACTTCCACTTGGTGACAAGTTTGCGAATTTTCCAATCAATTTTTAATTCCTTGCTTGTTTACTTCAGTAAGCTGCGTGGTGTGAATGAATCTACAGGAGCATGAATATTTTATGTTTTTCTAATTACTTACTATCAGATACGGATGATTGAATAAAAAATGATCACAAGGAATTCAAGGAGGCGATGCCATAGGAGGAAAGCATAAACTGCAATGGAAAGTAAGGACAAAAAAAATGGATTAAGTGACTTACTATACCCAGGTATGGTGGACTCTCGAACGTAATAATGGAACGGCGGTAGTATCAGGTCTCATCTAATGCCATGTAATAATCAAATTGCAGAGTAGTTTTTAATTTTGATATTATGGCTGTAATTAATTGACTAGGGACGAAATGGACGTGAGAACGAAGGGATGGAGGAAAAAAAAATGGAGGGTCTCTTCAATTTAAAACTCGGATTGATTACCTACGTTGATGGTAGATGCTATTTCGGGCTTTCCCATTAAACAGCGGAAGGCAGTCGTAATTATAATGCTTGGCAATTAACGGGCGAGATGAAAAAAAAGCCAGAAAATCTAACCTTTCATCTGAAATGAAGCGATCCAGCTCCTTAGTATTCCTTGCCGTGTAATTTAATCCGTTAAAAAGGCAAAGAGGGAGAGAGAGGGAAAGAGAGAGAGACAGAAATGTAATGGTGCCGCGCAATGATAAAATCCCCAAGATCACTTCTTTATGCACAGAAAAATATTTCATGCGAGCGATAAACTTGGAAACGGACTCTTCCGACGTAGGAGGGGACACGGTTAAACTCTCGAGGAGCGTCGTCTCCCGGTGCCGGTTCATTTCCTCCGTGCTTGAACTACCGCGAGGAAACACCAGCCCATAAATCCGCCCGTGACTTATGTCTGAGATCCACAATGGCCATCAAAAGAATTTGTCTCCCCCCCTCCCCCAGCACCCACCCCCTCTCAGGCCCTATACGCTTGGGGAGACGCGCAATTCACAGCGCGGCCTCCTTCCTTCCTCTCTCCTTCTTCCTCAGTCTCCTCCTCCTCCCCCTCGCGGGAATGGGGCAGGGGGGGGGGAATGCCGTTCAAATGGCGGGGGGGAGGGGGAGACTTTTGAGGGGAGAGAGAGGGAGAGAGACGAAAGGCCGTCGGCAGACAGACAGTGACCGGTCAATTCTCGGCTGAATGAAGGGGGAGCAGGATGGGAATGATTGATGGTCGGGAGACGTTCCCCGCCCCCCCCCTGGCCCCTCATGTTTCCCCGTACAGGGGAGGGAGTGGCAGGGGTCAAGAAAAGACGTCACCGCCTGGAAGGGACTTAGGGCATATTTCAGGGGTGAAGGTCTTGTCTGAAGAGTTACGGGCGCTTTCGATCCTTTTCAAGGGAATGAAACTGTCATGGTGGAGTAGGAGAGATTAATGTCTAAACGACATGTTCTCCAACTCGTAGCACGGCGTTGTTTCGCTCGCGACTCGATTTTTGTGCGTTTCGTTTTGTTTTTTAATATTAAGGGTTAATTATTTTTTTCCTTGCTTGTATCCGTGGTTAAGAAGTAAAACGTTGGGGAGGGGATTGATCGCAACTCCACTTTTCCGGGTTTTATTATTACATTGGAATCTTGAGTCTTTGGGTATCATCAGAATGGCGCATTCACTTCATAGTATTCTCCTCTATATGAACTTGCGTTTTTTTTATGCTGCACTTACCCTCGAAATTCATCCGCTTGCTCCCAGTTACTTGAGAAAAAGTTTACAACGGTAGTAAATGGTAGAATGAAGCGTAAGAAGGAACTTTGAATAATGCCTTGTCCTTTAAATCACATGGGATGTGTTGGTGTTCTTTGTGCAGTGTATGACTGAAAAATAAAAAAAAGCTTTTTAACCTGAGAATGGAATGTCCGCCATGAGCCACTCCAAAGTTTCACTGTGAAGTTATTTGCATTTAAGACCTGTATAGTGGTGAGCACTAACGTATTCATCAACTTTCAGTAGCTTCAAAGTTGGTTTGACCCAGCTACGTGTACTTTAAGTCAACGCTGTACTTCGCTCCTTATTATTTTACGAATCTGATCCATGGTCTTCCACTGTGACTCCTTGCTATGAAACCTCTTGTTCACTTTACCTCCTACAAAAATGTTCAACAACCTATCCGACATTATCGAAAATTGTTTTTCTCACAAATTTTAATGTTTTTCAATTACCGTAGATGTTTCCTTACGGAGCTAGATTCCTAAATGGTTCAAATTAACCCCAACTCGAGGACGCTTACGTTTGAAGCCTTTGCTTGAAAAACTTTTCAGCTCTCGTACACACTCTTTGTTGTTCACGGAGAGAGGAAACCGAGCGCTCCAATTCTCCGCCGCCCCTCCCTTGTGCCGTCTTCCACTCGCTTCCTCTTTCTCATCAGACCCTCTCCTCATCGCCATTCATTACTCCCTTTATCGTTTCCGACCGCTAGGGACACCAATTGGGCGCCATTCATCTTTCGCCATTGGCCGCATTTTCCGTTGTCGCCATTTTGGCGTAAATCAATCGAGGCCCATTATGTTTTTCGCCCCCTCCTCCGTCGTGAGATTCGGGCCTTCGTCTCATTTGCCTTCCCCTCCGGAGTCCACGGTTCGCACCCCCTCCCCGCGTCTCACTACCCCCGAGCAATGGTCGCCCGCCCTTAGCCCCTCGAGGTGGCTTCTTTTCTTCGTAATATTTTTCGTTCTTGGATATTTGGGGAGACGCTGGTCGTTTAATCTAGATTTCATCAACTTCGAGTTTTTCCTCCTTGTCCTCCCGGGGCCATTGCGAAGGGAGTCCCGCAGGTCGTCGAAATGGGATGTTGGCTTTCTTTGTCGGTTGGTACGTCGGGACTACGCGAAGCCTCGGGAGTAATCTTGGCAGCAGGGACTTTTCTGAAGCTGAATTCGCGTTTCATTTGCTTTGGTTAAGTTGCGATAGCTGATTATATCGTCTTTTTCCAGTGGATTGATTCTGAAATCGAAAGAAGCTCATCTGTCCGCTACCGGACCCACAAGGGGCGCAGTTGTCTCTCTTTACGGCGGAGACGTCTACCTGTTTCGGTGAAGGTGACCTTCTTGCCGTTTAGTGGAATGACGAAATCGGAGGGCATTAAAAATCGAATGCGACCAGCGTCGTCATCTTCAAATTTCCTAAGTGAATCGCGTATTTCTGCATTTGGCCCAAGAACAACTTCAAAAGAAAGTTTGTGTTTTGAAAGAGATATAATAAATTTTATATAATAGAGGTTGCGTTAGGAAGATTCCTGAAACTAGTAAACATTCTTCTAGGCTACTGGATAACATTTTAATCATCTCATATAAACTTCTCGCCAAACTTCATTTTTTTGGTCCTCAACCATTGTACACCTTCCAAATTATTCTCTTCCCCGCTTGTATAACACTTTCTCTTTTGCAATTACATGTGAAATCTCGCCAATTTCCACTGCCTCTGCTATCTACTTTTTTTTCGTCTTCGAATTTTCTCTGCCAACTTCCTTTTACCATTTAACCCATCCGGCATTACTTTGATTTCCATCGCTTCTCTCAAATACTCTTTTTTCATCCTTTTCTGCGCTCACAATTTAAGGATTTTTAAAATTTGAAATCATCCTCCAGGGGCTATACTATTAGGAGAAAAATAAATATCATTTACTTTTTTAAAGTTTGAATTTGCAAAGGCATGTAAGTCTCAATTACTTCATTTCCAACTGCCACGTTCTATTTGCCAAATAGCTTCTAAGAAATTATTCTATAGATCAGAGTGATAAATTTAGATGCTACTTTGTCTGAAATCATAAAGACTCCCATGGTTCTGAAAGAATTTTATTTGTCTTGAAAAATTCTTCGTAAAATTACGTGTTATATTTCTGGGAATTCTTCAATGTAGATAGTCATGCTAAATGCATTGCATTAAACTGAACTTTTATTATTCAAGACTACTGAAATCAAATCGGGCGCCATTTTGGAGCGAACTTCAAAAGTAAATCGCCTTTCCTTCAAATTCCAGCATAAAAAATAACGGGAAACCATGAAAGAATTTTTTAATTGAAAAATTTGAATTTCCTATAAACCAGGGAAGAGCATCATAATTCCTATGCTGACATAAACTTGTCAAAATCCCTCTTAATTGCTTCATTTTTTAAGAATTAATCATCAATTTCTCATTAGTTCTAATTCTTAAAAATCCACTATTGTCAGTTCTTGGTGCACAGTTATCGCGGCATCTTGAATCTCAAGCACAACGAAAATGAAGCTTAAGGAGTCCCCCAAACTTCACCCGGGATTTTTTTTATCACCACGTTTCACGAAGTTAAAATCCAAGAAGGAATCGTAGCATTCATTTTGCTAACTGGTTTTTTATCGTCTCATCCGCACGAAAGAGCTTTTACCGTTCCACATTAAGCTAAAGAGCGGACCCTCACCTCCTTTTCTCTTCGATCAACCCGTGACTACTATAATAAGGTCGCCACTTCTTTTTTTGAATTTCATTCTCTCTGTCGGTTCTATTTACGTGGAGTCCTCCGGTCTTCTATTCCAATGCTTCCGCTATCGACTCGTTTGGCTGTGCCTTTTCCCTCATTAATATTCCTCTAGACAGTTTTCTCGATATTATTCCTTCTTTCCCCTTTCATTCTCTTTCTCACTGTCTCATGCGAAGAGGTGATTGAACGATAGCGTTTAATTATATACTTACATATTTTCATTCCACCTTATGCGACAAGGTTCCCATTCCTAGGAACATTCGGATCGCGAATGAAAATTAAACTGAACCCGGATGTGAAAGATTTGTGGACTCCTTTCCTGCGCAAGCAATAAGTCATAGAAAAAATGTCAAAGTCCTTCCCAATTCCAACCCACAATACCATTTCCCACTCTTCACCTTACTTCGTTGGTGCTCTTATCCGCTGCCAGGAACATTTTTGAGTGCCTTTCAAAGATTGAACACCTTAACAAAATACAATTATGCAATAGAATTGACAATCTCATTGTAATAATATTCTTTGGCAGGTTAAAAAATTTTAATTTATTTTTCAGATATTTTGGCCCGAAGGGGATTTAATGCAATTCCTTGGAAAGTTTTTTATGCTGCATAAATCCAGGGATATCATTAATATTTCTAAAGTTCACATTTCGTGACATGCTCCGTTGTCTCTTCAGCAGTGTAATTCAAGTTATCTCGGTCCGATTTTATAATTTATTGTTGGCCAAATGGGAAAGGGATATCGATATTGGGTTTGATTACTGCTAGGACCTCTGATTTCAATTGGAAACAACAGCCTTTCTCCGATAGTTACATGTTGTCTAAGAAAAATACAAATGGTAAAGTGAGACGTGTATCTAATGATATATAATCATGCGAATACGAAGATATTAACTTTCCTGCTCTGCTTTTTTTTATAATCTATTCAAAGAACTGAAAATATCACGTAGGCTTCATCTTTATGTTATTGAGTACATTTTATAATTTCATTTCAATCCCTAGTGGACATATCATACATGTGCATTGATTGTTGATGGTTATGAAAATAAATGCATTGCATTAGGCGTCTTTTATCATATTACGCTTTTCTTGCATATTATTGAAACACATCTTCTCCCTTCTAGTTCAAATGGAGTGTAATAAGTTGCAACGTATACTGAATAAGAAAGAAAATACCTCTTTGCTTGTACTAAATAAGTGAAACGAAAGTTAGTATCAATGATTAAGCTTTAAAAACTGTTACAAATAAATGATTATATCTGTGAAGTTAATTTTAATTGGACTCTTCTGAAATTTACGAGCTTTTTCACCTCTCATGGATTTAGTTCTATTGAAATGGCTGTTAGTTACTGTCCCCTTTGAAACGACTCCTGAAATGAAGTATTCAGTGAAGGAAATTAAATAGAGCATTCAGACTTCCCTGGCTTAACTTTGGTGCGTGTAATTAAAGTAGTGATCCAACGTGTTCTTCCTCGTTTCTTATCATCTCAACCTCCAACTTTTCTCCTTATTTCTGTTTCCTCTACGGTCCCTTTTTTTCTTCAGTTTCGCAGCGACTGAGATTAGCGCATTTTAATTTCCTTTGAAGTCTGTCTGGCAATACTTTTTTTAACCGTGGCGGTGAGGGGATCTATTTTTTTATTCTCTTCTCTTCCCCCTCCTCCAATAACTCTCGATCCGCCCCCTTCCCATTTAGTTGCTATTTTACGGCTTCAAAGCAGTGGCGCACACTCAACAACAAAAAAATAACGGGCCCTATTTTTTTCTCCCCGTGCTCCACGTCGAGAATGTTTTGAGTTTGGCTTCTGTTTTGTGTTTTTGTCACTTTCCGAAAAAAGTGCAACGTTCTCCGGAAAGACTTTGCGGCGTATGATATAATGTATTTTTTCCCCTTGCATTTCGAGTGGTTTTTCTCCCGGTGCCGCAAAAGGGCAACGAAAATGTTTGAGAGAGATTTATGAACCAAGCGAGAGAGTTGTCCCAAAGAATACGCTCGTTTTATTTTAATGTTTAACCTAACACTTATGTCTGTCAAGAGATGTGCACGGTGCACAGTAGGTTTATTTTATACCCGAGGGCCATTGGCGCGCCATTGGCGTCAAGGGTGACTCACTCCGCTGAACCCTTTCCTTTGTAAATAAGTTGTCATGACTGCTACAGTGAGTTTTAAAAACCGTATATCACAAAAAAATGTTTTTGATTCGCATTGATTATGAACAAATTATCTCAGGTAGCATCTCATTTAAAGCTAGCGGCTTGCAAATATTTGCAAGCCATCAGTTTTTCTCCCATTGGAACCAAATTCTGTAACCATGTCCCTCTCTTCAATCAATTGCTGCTTTTCTGTGAGCTGCACAACTGTCGGTTTCATTTCAAGCAAGAATGATTGGAACTAAACCGATGGCTAGCTGAAACTATCATGTGTGGGAAGTTTCTTTTCAATTCCACTTATTCTCACTAAATAAATTATAACTATTGGTGAAGTACTCAAAATTTATCCTAGTACCCCTTATCAAACCTACATTCCGCTTTTTCTCTAAGGTTACATAAATCTGAGATTAGACTGTGATCAATGGCGCTTACAAAAATGATATTCAAAAGTTACATCAAAAGTCTCGACTCATGCACTACTGGCCCTACGGATTAGGTTTCTGGACACAATAGCAGCCGACCGGCCGGAGATCGCCCTATCTATCGCACCAATCTACTCGAAATTAGGTTTAGTTAGATCCGAAAAAATCTTCACACTGGGATTTTACATTTAGGATTTTTCAACGCTATTATCTGGGATTTAAACTCGGGATTAGTCAAAAGCTGTAATTACTGCATTGATAGAGCAGTACGGAGTTATATAGTTGTTTCAAGGATGTTATTTCTTTCAAAGTCACTCACTTGCCAAATGAGGTCTTCATTACCACATCTCCAATACGTTTGTGCACAGCCTGGTTGTACTTTTCCTTTCGATTTATCGATTTTACAACTTAAAATCAATGCTAAACTTCAATTCCGTTTGAATTTGCCCATCTGGTAACTATTCTAATTCATTTCTACGTCATGACTGCAATAAGATTACATTTTACTAAGGAGGAAGCTTGAAATCTTTTGCAGGTCACAAGAGGATCCGTGAAAGATGATTCTCGGTGGTAACCACGGTGCATCCGTTCCTAGTACCTCAGTACTTCCTCCTACAGCCACCTCGCCCTAGATATTCAACACTACTTCCGTCCCAGTTGACTTCTTTGTCGGGAGATTAAAACCCTTAAAACTCTCCGCACACAACATGAAGGAGAATCGGTGAGATAAAATCCGATCATTTATTCTGTAATGGGTAGACCACTAATCTGCTCACCGGAGGGCCAGGTTTCGATTCATGAGATGCCCCTGGGCACCCTCAAGCCCTGCGATTTTTAGAGTTACATACCTTCCTGGGAAACCTAAGGCGGTATAGGAAAAGGAACTGCCACTCCAGATACTTTATATATGACTTGCGCACGCCGTATTGGGCGTAGTATTGGGTGAGCTCCACCTTAACCTATCAAACCAACCTATGGGTTGATTACTGAGGCTTGATTTAATCTCTGTTAGATGAAACACAAGGAGAAATCAAGGAATTTTAAAAAGTCTCTGAGTCTATTTCAACCGACTCAAAAAAATTACGAAGGACCACAAGGCAACCAGGTGAAGCAGGCAGGCAAAACGAACGAGCAGAAAAGGCAGGCAGGTAGGCAGGCAAAACGAGCGAGCTGTCAAGCACAAAACAGGCAGAGTAACTGCAGTTAGGTAAAGCCATGGCAAGAGAGAAAGAGCAGGAATTCCCCATTCGGTCAAAACCAGGCCAAACAGGAAGGTGAAACGAGCGCTTCTAGTGAGCACTGACTGCTTCTCCAAGCATACGAAAACAATTAGTGTTAATGAAGGCACATCTTTTAAAATGAATACTTACAAATCTTTATTACTGCTTCTCCAGGATAATGCATTTTTTTGTTTATTATAAGAACAAGATCTAATCGATCAATAACATTTAAAATAAAGTGAATAAAAATTAATTTGAAGAGATTATATTAAATTTTTCTCTGATACTAAAGTGTTATTAGCAGCGTTATTCATTTATTAGCTTGGTAGCTTGATATTATGTAGTTGAACAACAAACGTGCCTATTACCCCCTGAAAAGTTCTTTGCGTTAGAAATATTCACTGAGAAAACGGGTTAGGGGTGTAACGTGCTCCGTCACCGTTCGTGGGATACTGGTGCCAATTCCTGCCAAGTGAAACGTCCGTTTGCCTGTGACTGTTTACGCACTTGAGTATTCAATTCCACCAGTACGCCCGACTACGTGCGGTAAGCATTTTGGAATTTCTCTTGCTAAACATGCTGCGTAAAAGATTCCCTGAAATTGAGCTCATAAATGTCAAAAACTTGAATTGAATAGATACACAAGCACATTTAATAACACAAAGCATAAGGATAAATCAAATCTCCCCGTGAAATTCTCTGTCATCCAGATGAAAGGGAAGGGGAGGTAGGCAAGGCAAGTGGTAGGAGAAAGTTTTCAGAGAGAGAGGGACAGAAAGATTCTTGAAATGGAAAATAGTGGAATTCACGGCAGGCTAGCGGAAGCCCTGCGGCATCTTTTTGAAGCATCTCTTTCATCCGTGCTCTGAGCTCATCATTTTTTTCGGAAAGGATTTGTCATTTTTTCCTCCAACGGAGTGAACGGGATGCGCCTCCGAAACGCGAAGGAATATCGCGGAGGCGCACGCCGTGAACGCTTCCCAAAATGTTGGTCGCCCAAC
>LYUA01000786.1:342522-356387 GCA_002093875.1 Calopteryx splendens
ATATATATATGTATATGTATATATATATACATATACATATATATATGTATATGTATATATATATAGGTACTACGTAGATTTATTTTGATCACGCTCCATTTTTCAAAAATCATGTTTAAAAAAGAGAGCAATTCCTTCCGATAATATTGACCAAAGAGAATTTGATTATTGGGACGACTTCTTGTTGATTTATCGTTTGTCGGTCGGTTTGGATTCGACTATCGGTTGATTTTGTTGAGTATCGATCCTCGGTGTTGTTATAATTTTTTATTCATAATCCGGTCCTCTTTGTAGAACCCTAAATGTATTGCATACCATCCATCGTTTTAGATGTTCACCTACGTATCTCCATAGTGCACTTAGTCATTAGCAAATGAATGTAAAAACGTGTCTCAACTACTCATGCTGGGTGAATTTTTCAGAAGTATCATACCTTCAATCAACTAAGTTTAGCACACTAAATTTAGTAATAATACACGCATTCCTTTTAATAAAATTAAACATTATACAGATTTATATTAGTATTTAAATCTATATTTGAATTAAAATTGGTTTATCAAACAATCATGATTACCTACATTATGTGTGAAACCATTTTGATTTGAGATTATTTTTCATTCGGAAGTTATATTATCAAGGCATTACGATGAAAAAGCTTTGAAAAATAAACCAGTATTTTCAAACAAAATAGACATTAATTCATTATAATTTAATTTTTATAGCTTCCATTCTTCTGAGAGTTTTTACATTTGAATTTTCCTCACATCGGTGCGTCATAACTAACGTCATTGGACCTTTTTCATTTTAATGGCACTGCGGAAAAGCAACAATGTAGTCATCCGTCGATTACACATCCAAATCCACAGTTATAAAAAATTTACACCTTGATTTCGCGGAAAGGGAATTGCTGCGCGTGCTGTTTAAATATTCAATGTTAGTCCTGGGTGGCATTAATTGCGATGGGAAAAAAAACTCCCACGTGTTTTACAGGCGTATTGACGCCAAATCATCCGTAAAAATCGCGCGCGGCATCGTCACCCCGCCGAACAACATGTTTTCAGTTCGTCGCATTTTTCTCACCGGTGCATAAAGCATTGTTTTTTTTTAAAAAAGAGAAAAACAAAAACAAGGAGAATAATATGACGGCGACGGTGCCCCGTGAATTAAGTGGCCATAGAGTGAGCGCGCTGGTGCGAAAAAAAAAACGTATATGTAGTTTCGCCCGGGACATTTTGACGAGGAAGTAAACTGGCCAAGGGGAATTTAATGAGAAAAATACGGCCGACGACGCCCGCCGTGCAGGTTGGGACGGGTTTAGTTCCTTTTTTTTTAATCACCCGCCCCACCTGTCCGGGGCGAAACTCACTCATTCGGTGGGTGAAAACGCACAGGGAGAGGATAAATTACAGGAGACGAGAGAGGGAGGGAGGGAGGGGTGGCGGGGGGTGGTCCAGCGGGGATTGGGGGAGGAGGACAGCGGCGAGGTTGCCCGTAAGGTGTGCCTGCGAGAGGGGGCGACGCACGGCGCGCCGTGCGGTGGATGGTGGCTGCGGGGAAGTTTACGATGGAGGGAAACGAAGGGAGCCGACAAGCCAGCGTGTTAAAGTCTCTTCCTCCTCCTCCCTCATATTTATCAGCGCGCTAGTCCCAGGTTGATTATTTCAGCTCCCTCTCCCCCGCTGCTTTTTGCCAACCTCCGCAATCTGAAGTTCGCATCCATTCGACTCCCTCTCTCTTTCTCTTGAGCTCTCAGAAAATGAAACGGCGAGGGGTGGTGTGGATATATGTGCTGCGTTGATGATTTCCCCGCTCGCCCCTCAATGAGGAAAAAAACGGAAAATTGAAGGAAAAAAAATACATGCCCACCCCGCATGTGTTTTTTAAAAGCGGAGAATGAGTATATTTCGGGTTTTATTGATTCGGATTGAAGCTCTCGACTGATCTTATAGACTTATTAACCCCATATTTGACTTCTCTCCTCTTTATATCAGAGCTATAATTAAAGTATGATTGGCACAAATCGGACTTGGTACACTGCGAAATTAGCAAACTTTTAGGCCATCTCACTCGAGAGAAGTGTGTATGGTCCTTGTGGTGTAAAGAGTCTTAAGATTTTTTTGCTCTCTCTCTCACCGTTGCATTCTATTTCTCTCTACTCGAATGCTGGGGCAAAGAATAAAAATAAGTTGTCAAAACTCGAGGGTATATCTGCAAGGATGTGATTTTTTTATCCTCTGAGATCAATGGTTGGCAAACTGTGCATTGCAAACATTCCTGGGGGTAGTGAAATTATTGAGGAATTGGTGTGATAATTTGAAGGATTTCTTGAAACGGGGGTATTATTATCGTTGATTAATTATTTTATTAACTCAATTGCCTTCTTATAATTTCCTTTTTCGTTATTTAGCCTCCTGGATTTTTATAGTTTTTTTGCAATCGTATAAGTTATCAAAGACTTTCATTTTCATAATTTTTTATTCAGTATGCATATTTTGTTATTCTAAGACTATACTGACAGAAAGAGGATGTAAAAGTTTTATTCCCAAGCAAGTACGTTTATAATTAAAAGTATTTGGTAAGTCTTGCTCCAAAAGACGATTTAGAATTCCTCTTTTCTATTCTTGAGTAAACATTCCTTCTAAGTAAACATTCGTACATTTATCGTTAAATAGTGAAAAGTGTGCATAAATTAAGTGCAAAAAATATTATGCGTCTGAAATGCATTATTTAGAGGCATTTATCGAATAAACAAAGCGCTAATGAGTTTTCCGGCCATTATAACTATTTTTTTACTTCAGTCATCAATTAGTTCTTCTGTCGTTTTAGGTGACTTAGTAGATAACTAAAAATCGGTACTAGTTAAGTGCTCCCTATGTTCACGTTGAAGTTCATTCTCAAGTATCTGTGAACGTTTAATACTGGTCCTTAGCTGGAGATAAACGTGAATTATCATATTTAAAATTAAAAAATTTTCATTTTCCATGTTTTTATGCCCTTTGAGTATAAATATTTTTCCCGTAAAGAAATAGATTTTTTTACGAAGAAAGTTCTGGTGCTCTGGTGATTTTTTACGGATTAGCGATAGTAATAACTATTGCATGACATGAACGTCTTTCTGGTTTAAATATTTTATTTAGGTAAGTAAGTAAGCGAAAAGAGAGGGGCCTTAATATGGTGACAGATATTGTCATTAATATACAGCTTTAAGAAATATCAAAATATTTTTTCCAGCTCAGCTTTTGTTGCACATCTATCGCAAGCAGCAGAAATTAAATGATTCGATTCCTCACCTCGCGGATAACTCGAAAGCAACACTTCAATTCGAGGGGAGTGCTGGAAGACCTAGGCACTAGACCTAGAGGGGGTAGGGATTCTCGGGAAATTCAGAGGAAAGGACTTTAAAATTAAGAACCCACCGTTTTAACGCCGAGAATGGAGATAATAGCGATGAGACGAACACTTCATTGGAAAACCCCGAGGTTTATGCACGAAAATCGAGATTTTTTCAAAGGTGTGATATTAATATGTGGTGGTTTATAAGGCCAGGACAATTTCGATGTCAAATCCTCCCTAAATTCCCTAAGGTTCCTAACGTTGTGACAATGGAGTCTGTTCGATCGCGGGGTGTAGTTGCGAATGCTGAATGAATCAGTCAACGCACAGTCGCAGGAGGAAATGCATAATTGAGTTACAGTGTAATTTGATCTCTTTTTTATCATTATTTTTTTTGGAGATCCTCGTGACGAGGAATTTCATAAGTCTCTGGAGCATGTACTATAAAAATTCATGCATGGGAAAGAGGCGAAATAAGTATGCAAGGAGAGGGAAATTTGCAAGAAATTAGCAAAATAGTTCACCTTTCCCAACCTTAAATCAGGCTAAATGGTCCTCCTAGAAATGAACCAGCGTGTGAAGACTCTGTATGCAAATTTATTATTTCATTTAGTCTTCTGGCAACGGCCTAATCATCAAATATCTCAAAATTGTCGGGGATGCAATCGCCACCATTATACACTCCCATCACCCCGCCCCTGTGAGCCAAAATTCCGTGACTTAACATTCTATTGATCCGAGAATAAGTCACCAAGCGTTCGGTTTTCCTTCCATTTATTTTTTAAGCAAAACGTCTTCAATTCCTGTACGCATAGGGGAGGACACGTTCACAATAACAGACTCTCCCGTTACCTACGTTTGCTCTCAGTGTTAGATGCATACTTCGGCTGGATCAAAAAACGATACGTTGCTCGAGAGGTAATAAATGTTAAGGAAATAAATAGTACATCTATAGCTATGGAGAATTTTTTAAATGGTGGTCATGTCGAAATCGCCTACGAAATTCACATTCTCACTGTTTAAACATTTAATATCTCTTGAAAAACATGCCAAACTCTGAGGACCAACGTATTCCTATATAACATAAGTATTCCTATGAAATGTAGGTTCGAAGATTTAACGGCGTTTATTAGATGATCAACTAAACTTGGCTTTGACTAAACTTGATTTGACTAAACTTGACTTGACTAAAGTTGACTTCTTGTAAACAAGAGCTAACAGGCGTAGTGATAACCCGAAGAGAATGGAGAGATTACTCCTATTAAAAGCCCCAAACGATGCCTAACAATTCGCGAAAATCTCACGAGTAAAAAACCTGATATAAAATATGTTTGATTTCCTAAAATTTAATACTGTCACCGTATCGTTTTCCGTAAATTTTCCCCCAGTCGTACATAATGCCTTGTATATTTTTTAAACATATTTCACTGGATTTGGCCGTGGGCATCGAATTTTTTTAAATCGACGGGGTGGGTGAGTGAAGTTGCCACCTTAGTCCCCACCCAAAAACCACCAGCCACGGCCCCCGCACCCGGAGAAGTAAAAAATAAGAACGTAGTGCGGAGAGAGAGGCGTTTCAAGCGAAGCGATAGAGGCAAGGCGAACAAGGGCGGGACGATGTATGTGGGGAGGGGGGGGTGAAGGGGAACAAGGGAAGGGGTGGTGGAGTAGGGGGGTCGACGCGGGGTTGAGACGTTGACACAATGCAGAGCTTCGGCGTTCATTTGTCGCCGCTCCTCCTCTCTCTCTCTCTCCCTCCCCCCGTTTTCCGGGGGCGCATTGTGTGTGCTTTTCTTTCGTGCGAGGGCCCTCCTCCCTCCGCCCGCCTCCGACTCCCCGTTCGGAGCAGCACGACGCGACGACGCCCCCTTTCCTCTCGAAGAGCGTAGTCGAGCGGCCGCGCCTCTTGCCGAGTGGAACTGATGTGGGGAGCGGGGACCTACATGCATTTTTGCTTCTCCGCGTCCTCCCTTTTCTTTCCGCGTCCCCTCCCGCTGCCTTCGAATGGAGCCGAGTGCGCACGACACTTCATAATCAGGAGGAATGAGGAAACAAGTGAATGTAGTATTCCTTAGACTTGAGTAAATCCTTCGACGTGGCCTCTCACGGCCAATTCACGTCAGCCTGTCTTATGGAGTTTCCAACATAGTGCATGTTTAGGACGTCTTTTCTCTGATTGAACAGAATGTGTCGTTGATGGTGTTACGCTGATCTCAAAAGAAAAAGGCCTTTTCTGGTGTGTTAAAAGATTATGTACTTTTTATTATCAATGTATACACATTAACGAATTCTGTTCACATGTAAGGAGCATCAGTAGAATATTTTCCGACGGTAGAGTAATACACGGAATAAACGAGCCTAGTTTATTAGGGACCATTATGACTAGATACCTACCTATACATTTTAATCGTAAATAGTACAATTACTGGTAATTGGAGTATTTTTCTGGTAAAAATTTTGAAGGAGAGGTTAATGGTATGACATTACCTTCAAAATCCCCATGATGTTGGAATAAGTAACTCCAAAAATATCAGATACCTACAATAAACCTTTCATGAGGCACACATATTGTAAGATTACACAGATCAGCCAAAAATAATTTGTTTTATTATATTATTTAAAGGTTAATTTAATAAAAAATTTACACAATTATTATTTTTCAATATTCAGATATTATTTATTCTGCTTGACGAATTTTTTTAACTAATTGAAGGAACTGTTACTTAAAGAATTAGAAAACTACTTATAAGATACGCATGATATCTAAAACACACTTCTACGGTAAATAAATGTTTCATAGTTATTATAGAAACTAGTATGTGAGCTTCTTTGGATTTGTAGAGAGCAAGCCTGACTAAGGCTTCTAGAAAGTTTCTGGTCACTTAAGGGGCATCCGGCATCTAGTAAATCGCTGAGACCCCACACTTAATCGCAACATTAAACCACCCGAATTAAATAAGAGAGAAAGTAGCCAGTACAGTTGACAATTTATTGACACTTAAGCACTTTGATGAGAAGAAATGACTAATTTTTCGCATTTGTTTGCAGTAAAAAATTGGGGAGCTTTTCCTGTACTGCGTCACCCTCCCCATAACTTCTCGCTACTCCCATCATCACTACTCTCCGCGCCTCACCCCTAACCTTTGGTAAGGCTTAATGCGTGCATGGACAGCCCTAACGCATCACCATCAGTCAGTTCTTTAATCCGAAAATGTTTTGATCACAACCCTCCATTTTTCATCATTCAATGCTAATCTTCTTACAACCGCAATAGCCCAAAACAACCGATTCTTTTTTTCCATATTTACAGCATAAATTTTCTTATCCCACAGGAAGTGAGAATAAATTGAACACTTCTGCATTATTACTCATTTCTCACTTCATCTATCCATTTTATTTTCAGCATTCGTTTCTTTCTCTGAGATTTCTGTTATACTCGGGACGTCTTTCCCAATAAATCTGACTCTGATTATGCCACGCACTGCAACAATGCTTTATCATGCATAACTTCCTTGGTTGAAACTGTATCTTCTTTAATTGTAGCAGGATATTTTTTGTCAATAGCAGTTGCTTCCAAATTAAGGGAAAGATCAATTGAAATTCTCAATTCAAGTTGAACAACTCAATTCCAATTGATAATACAGGTGCAGCACAATATCGAGCCTACGCAGTAAAAGCAGATAAATTGGTGAAGCATGAACTCGGTGTGAACGCATTCTGTAAAAGCATTTCCTTAGCAACCGGTCATATTCAACGTTATATTATGTTAGTATACCCGCTAAAAATTACGGAAAGATTCAGATTTACGAGGACTGTTCAATATAGAATGGTCAATAATTTTTTAATTACATACCCTAACTCAAAGTCCTCAAAATGGGCCTCCTCAAAGTTCTCCCAATATGGATGCAATGGACTCGTCTCACCTATGTTGAAGTCTTTGAAGACATGCTGGGAGGCAGTTTTTGAAAGGTATTTCGAAATCGCTTAAACAGCCTTCACCACTGCTTCTGATGATGAAAAAAGCTTTCCACTGTTACGTTTCATTAAATTGGATAATAGGAGAGCGTCACTCACAGCTAGACCTGGACGTCTTGTAACATAAATTTCAACAGCGAACAAACCATCACGCGAGCGTCCTGTTGTTTGGGTATGAACAGTATCGGAACCCATCTCTCAGAAGCACGTCTTATGTGCAGTTTTTCTGTACTCAATGTGTGGATGGCTTCCTATGAAATTTTCAATATTTCCGGTAGTTGTCCTAACGCTATTCCATTATATTCTCTCACAATGGCAGCAGCAACCGTAACGTTTACATCCTTAAGAGCGGAGTCCGGAGCTCCTGGTCCACCTTCCTTTGAAATTGATTCTCTTCCCTCTTTAAACATTTTAAACCATCTTCTAGATGTGTCATACAGGAAGAACAGACTCTCCATGCTCAGCCTCCCGTAGCAGTAGATAGGCCTCGGCTGAGTATTTCTTCCTGCGAAAGCAAAATTTCGATGCAGAGTAATGCTCGTCGCGTGTCAGCTCCATCATTGCCGTAGGCGAACTTGACATGTTTCAACTTTCAATGGTTACCGCAATGCTGGAATGAAACCAATGAAAATTGTGCCAAACCTCATGCATTACAGATTTATATAGCAATGTGGCATAAAATTAAAATTTTTAACTATAAATAAATCGAAGACAAAATTCATCATCACTCTTCATTAAACAGCCATCGTATTTCGAAGGTGACCACGTAATTCTGAGAAGATTAATATTTCTTTGTTTACCCTTGGGGGAAGGAAAGTTTGGACGCATCTGAGAAGGGCAAGAAAACTCAGAAGTGCGTGGGACTCCTTGCTTCGCAGTGCAAGTTAAGTGGAGGTTAAACTCCTGGGGAGTAAGAAGTCGGGTTTACTAAAATCAGCGATATCACTTTCGTTGGTTGTCTTCATGAGATAGATGGGTGGATGGTCTTCATTACTGTTTCCCTCCGAGACACCTATTCCCTAAGATAGCTCATCATGGTAACTGTTTTAACCCTGCGTTTATTTCAATCTTTCCTCAGAGCTAGTTTCCTATATTTAGCCTTATTTAAATCTCTGGGTGCATACATTTAAGTAGCCAAATGTTTATAAAAGATGTTATTATTTTGAAATCAAGTAATAGTTATACCAGTACATGTTATAGGGAATATAATGATTTAAATTCAATGAGAATTCTTTCGCTCATGAAAATTTATATCTAAGCGCAATCCACCTTTAAAATTTTATATTAAATCACCCATAGTATATTCAAATATTAATACCCTTAGTTGAGTATAGAGTAATTTAACGTGCATATTAAAATTCCTCGTGATTTTTAACTTTGTTTCTTGTTAAATTTTGCGGAAATTCAAAAAAAGTGCCTGTTCACCATTATCCAGGTAGCTAAAAATATTTAATAGGAAAAAATAAGGGAACGTAATGAAACATTCCGTTGATGTGGCTGCATTTTTCACCTTATTATGCTATTTATACATAGTATTATTTTTTAAGCAATTTGTTTTGAG
This sequence comes from Calopteryx splendens, assembly GCA_002093875.1. NCBI lineage: Eukaryota > Metazoa > Arthropoda > Insecta > Odonata > Calopterygidae > Calopteryx > Calopteryx splendens. Next base: position 351,392 of record LYUA01000786.1, read on the forward strand.
TATTTTTTGCATTCCGTTCCTTGCGCTCCTATTCGTAAAAGATAGTATGCACCTCAGTTCGGAGGCTTTTTATGACGCACAAAACCGTCTCAAATATAAAAAATGTTAAATAAATAAGTATTTAAATGTATCAGACGACGAATGTTGCTCAGCGGATGGCCAAACAATGCTCAGTTCGTCGACGTTTTTAAGCTCAGCGGCACAAGGCCAGGAGGGAGAGACTTCGCATCTGCGTCTCGCGAACGGTGCCACGGAGCGAGTCTCCCGAATACAAATTCAATCTTTCGCAAGCCCTTATGCTCTCAATGCAAGGAGAGAAGGGTTTTCCAGAAACATTTCCGTCAGCATAATCTCCTTTCGCGTCTCTTTTTCCCCCCCACACAAAAGGACTGCGAGGGGTGAGAGGATTCCCTCCACGGGGACCCTCTCTCCCCTCAAGCCTCTTCCCGAGCCATTTGAACATCAAAAGGAATGAGAAATGGAGACCGCCTCTCAAACTCCGCTGAGGCCGTCTTTGCCCACGAACCGCACGCACTCACATCTACACCCACTTACAGCTTACACTAGTATTCGCCACCAAGGTGCGGATAGTGTGTTAGGGAACAGAATGTTTCATAATGTCTTGTGCTCTTCGGACAATGGATTTTTCTGGGAAAATGATTCACTGAAAGTATGATGGCGGAACGGCTATGACACCGGATTGTGGTAAACTGTAATATTTAAACAAGATTACATTTTAATTACAGCAATCTTTATAAAAGCCATTTATAACATCAGCATCACGGTTAATATTGGTTTGAAGTAGCTTAACCCTTATATCGTCTAGCCTTATTATGTCTACTATTTTTTTCTTCCAAGTCCAATACTATTATTTGTTTCATGGCGAGGACTCTTTCTGAGGTTCCTCCAATTTATCCCTTCATTCGACGACTGTCAACTCAATTAATGTTTACGATAAGATTATCAGTTCTTATTTATTGAGTTTTCATTCTTCACCTACACTTCTTAAAACATCTTCTTTAGTTTCTCTTTCTGTATATTTGACCTTCATCATTCACCTATAGCACAGTGTACTGCATTTATACTTTTATGCTGCTATTATAGTCCACATCTCATAACCATAGAAAAATATGTTACAGATGATTGTTGAAATAATATTTCATTATTTACAGTCTCGTACCGCCGGCTGATTATACACATTTCACTAAGATCACATTTTTTTATGTGTCTCCCCCTTTTTCCTTTACTTATTTTTACCGACTACTTGACTTAGAATGAAAAAAGTTTTAGATCTTAGGTATTTAAAGAATAGAATAGTTTCCTGCCCTTTTGCTCATTTATTCGTACCTTCGAACGCTCGAGTTTCTAGATATAGGGTTTCCTTCTTTTTTCAAAGCAATCCGTCCGGCAGTACATTTCCCTTTTCTTATCTGGAATGTAGGTACCTACCTATATTCCAAAGAGAAAGGCCCGGTCCTCACACGCACGATGAGCCTTAAGTGTAGATCGTAGACGTTATCAGTTATTCTGTTTCAGCACGCCTCTATTTATTTTTCAAATAAACCGGAAACTTTGAACAGTGAGAGTGGTTCGGGTCTCTCACGACATCTTGACTCTGGCCTTGCTCTACACTTCCGATATAGATTTCCGTTCCGAACATTTCCCTTCTGCTTCAGAAGTGAATGCGAATGTCATGTATATTTTTTAAAGCTTGTCCGCCCTTTTGTGTTTTTTTATGTGCTACATTCCATTCGCTTCTTTCTCCTCCGCACATTGGTGCACATGAACGCAGAGGGAAACGTAGTAATTTCATCATATTTTTTTATACGGTTGGAATTATAAGTATTCCTTTGGAGGGAGTGATGTTAGGCTAATCAGAGATCAGCTTAAGTTTTCATAGAGAGAAAGAAGAAGCTGTTTACACTGTTATGATCCGCGGTTGACGCTATTTGCTTATTGGTGGTATTCATCTCTTCTTCCTCCCACCCTAATCCACATACTGAGCACCCACCACTCTCGGCTTTTCTTCTCATGGACTTCGAGTGTCCTAGGTTTCGAGTCCACGTGGGGAAGGGAAAAAGAATAATTGGAATCAAAAAGGATTTTAAGAACATTTAATACTCTTCTACGACGAATCGACGCCACAGGAACACCTCTCAGGGAGAGGGAGGAGGCATGCGCGTAGATTGGTTCGAATGGAGGTTGGACAAGCAGAGTCGGCGTCCACTTAAGTCTTGTGGGAGACATCGAATGAGCAGTATCCTTATTCTTTCTCTCTCTCTCTCTCTCTGTCCTCTCAGTCGTGAGGAAGGGTGCGTAATGGGATAAACATTGAAGGAGAAAAGGCCGGCTACGAAAGAAAAAGGCGGAAAAGAAAAGAGTCGAAAAATTCGCCACTCAGCTCAATCCCAAAAACGCCAAACGCAGAGAGTGGAGGAAACATTACGCGCCTCTACACGATGCAGGCACACACGCACACGCCTGCCGTCTCTCGGAGCATTCGATTTCTCGTTTGCGTTCCAGTTTATTTTCCGTCGTTTCGTTTTATTACCCGTCCCCGCTCACGCACAAGCGAAGCCGGGCACAATCCCCCATCCCCGCCCAGCCTCTGTGGCGACCGGGGGATGGGGGGAAAAAACAGCCCTCACACCCAAAATACGAGAGCGCGCGCGAGTTTCGGGGGGGCTCGCGTGGGGGACGACCAGCAGCGGGGCGTCTCGCTCGCCCGCTTGCTTCGTTACTCCGGCCGAGAGCGAATAACCAAAGGTGGGGGATGGGAGGAGGTATTTGCGGAGAGGGCGTGGAGGAGGAGTGGGTGGGGTAGCGCAGCGAAGGGTGGAAGGGGAGGGCGGGGGCGAATTGGCCATCGGGAGACTGCGAGCGGCCGGTGGCGAGAGAGAGCTCCCTCGGTTTCCATTTTGTCGCCAGCTGCCTGCATCTGCTCTTACACGCTGCAAAACAGCCGCTTGACGCTGTAACCATGCGAGCCAGTGGGGGAGGATGGCGATCGATGGAAAGGGGAGTTATTGAGAAGTGGGCGGATTTAGGAAGTGAATAATGAACTGCTCGAGTTAACTGTTTCGCGATCATTTCACTCTTTTCTGTCGACTCAATCTTTTTACATGCGTTGCATGCATGGAATTTTTTTCTATATATATTTCGGGGGAAGATGGAATCCTTGAATCGTAAATAAATTGTATTTTGTATCGATTTCTCGCTCTTGTTGCGTAGGAAATGGGGACAATGACGAGGACTTCAGTTATGACCTCCACGTGACTCCAGCCTGGGAAGCTTTTCGTCCACTTAGGGTTTGGGTGTTTATGATTATCCTTGTCACTGGAAACCCAATGGAGAAGGCCGAACTTGCTGCTATTTTTGTAGCTATTAAATAAATAAATCGCCGTTGTTTTAAACTCTATCCTCTCGTACGATTCTCGGCCCAATGAGGGAAAGTGAGAGCTGTTGCGAAATATCATGACAACCACATTTATCGAGTCGGACCACCCCACGGTGAAACTTATAGACCAACACCGACTGCAAGTATTCTCTCGAGAACGAACTTTCCCCACTTTCCTTAGCGTCTCCTCCGCCTCTATATATCATCATCCTCTGTGATTTTTTCATCCTCCTCTTCCTCCCTCTATCTCTACTCCCATTTCTTCACTTTCTGCGCACAATCTCTTCTGCTCGCTCCTCCGATCTCGTTCTCCCACCCCCATTCCTTTCATCCGTCTCAGTCTCTCTCTCTCTCTCACTCTCTCACTCTGTCCTCCCCTCTTTTTACTCCTCTAAATCCCTCGATTCCTTTCCCCCGACCACCTCGCCTCTTTTTAAGCGGCTCATTCCGGGTGGAGAATGTTCGCCCTTCCCGAGGCTTTGTCAGAGAAACCGCGGCCATCCGATTCCCTCGGAATTCCATTCGAATTTATTAAAATATTAAATCGGCCGAGGGAGCGGAGATCCAGATGCTCCCCTCGGCCGACGTTCCCACGGTACGCTTGAGAGTGGAATTTGCCTTTCGGTCTCGGCACCGTCGAGATCCAGATACACACACCTTCGTGCCTAGCCTCCGTCGCATGCGACGGGTTGATTGTCCGTCCCTGCGTTGGTGATGATTAAAAATGTAAATCAGGAACTCCCACGGGTCTCATTCACCTTCACGAAATTTGGCTTCACTTGTCGAGTTGTGGGAAAATGTAATGTAAAAGGAAAGGGTTTCTTTTTCGGACACATTAGGAAACGGCGAAAGTTTCTTTGGATACACAGGAGCAATAATTAACTTAATAATTAGGTTATTTCATGATCCTGTATATTTGTAGAAAGTTTACACGATACCAATGCAAGTGTTAAGGTGCAAATGGAGAAACTAGGACAAGGGCCTATTCAAGCACGAAATAGAAAAGCATGGCTATAACTCTTGGGAAGGCCTGCATCCACACCACTGACGAGAATGCAATGGAATAACAATAGAGGAAGCCAATAAGGAGTTAATAACAATATGAAGTTAATGCCTCTATGACGGCCCTTTATACGCGATTGTTTTAAAAACGATTTTATCCAGTATTTGGCATTTTTCAATTCCATAACTTCCCAATCAACTTGCTATGAGGCACTTTGTCAAAATTTTTCTTAAATTCTAGAGTATTCGCCTCCACTGGAACATTATTTTCTCACGACCACAAAATGGCATGTAAAAAAAAGTGCAAGTTGAAATTCGAATGACCTATCCTTGCGTAGACCATGCTAATTTTTCTTCAGTAAGTCCTGACCATCGAGATGATTCACTATCAAACTAATTGTGTTCCAATACCTTACATGAAATGGCTGTGAGTGAGATAAGTCTGTAATTACTCGGTGGTGGTGATTCAGCTATTTTATTTTTTAAACTTCGGCAGTTAACTACTACTATTACAGAGATAGTTTCTTCAACATAAGGCTTTCTTGCAGGGTTAACAGGGTGCTTTTTCCAACCGTTCACTAATCCTCTAGAAATCGT
>LYUA01000787.1:55088-65850 GCA_002093875.1 Calopteryx splendens
TATATATATATAAATATATAAATATATAAGTATCTTGCACACACATATACATATAGGTATAACGAACCGAAATCATATGGAAATCCGTTATTTACCCTTATCAAAAAAAAACTTTAGAAAGACTCGATTATCACTTTCTGAGATATTTTTGTACCTTCTTAGAATATTCAGGTGTCCTTGGCCACTGCTGAAAGTGTTAATAAAAGAACCAAAATAATTGATTGGGCATTATATAGCTTCACTGATACCATTTAAAAGCTTACGGGTCAATTCTAACCAGTGGTCATCGTTAAAAGTAGCCATTACCTAGTTAAATAGGACGTGCCAACACTTTTAAGAAACTAAGCGCCCGTTATCCTTCGGTCAGTAACGATAATAAATGAAGCCGCAGCTGGTTACTTAAAAAAAATCACATCCTGTGGTAAATGCGAAAGGAACCGATTGGGGCTAAAGCCGTCTGGGTTCGTAATAGCTTTTGTAGATAAAAATAAATTTAAGGCAAAACAAGTTTCATTCGTCCCCTGTCAAGGCACATGCATGGGCAACCGTTGAAGCTCACCGGCCTCTCTCGACTTCTTTTACAACTTCCCGAATGAGAATTTGTTCCTTCGTCCTGATCTAGAAAGCTTCCGCGTGACGACGCCGTTTTCGCGAGTCCGCCGTAAGAGCAACCAATCGCCTCCGGACCAATCAATGAGCGAATTTTTAACCCATTACAACGGGGAGATTGCCTCGCGGAACGACTTCCGCATTCGATGGGCTTTTACGCAGAGCATTCCTTCTTATAAATAAGTTGCCACGTCTAAACTTGCTACTTAAACGCTTACAAAGTATAGTCATTCGGTGACGTAGTTCGAACAGACGTCAACTCTATGATAATAAATGCAAAATTTAAAGTCCCAAATCCCCGTAAAGCATTTGGTGACAACGAATTGAAATCGGTAGTATTTAGATCATGGAATAGTTTATCCCAAAAATAATTAACGAAAAATTCTAGTTTAAATCATTAAAAATAATGACGATTTATTGTAATGATCCGTTCTATAATATTTCAATAGTGTTTTTCACAGCAATTCTCACCACAACATATAATAGCACACAAATTTTATCGTTAACTTACCGTTCAAAGACGATTACCAATGGGAATTAATTTTGCAATGAATAAAACATTTCTCGTTATTGATGAGATGATGCTTAAGCTCTGCTGATCGTAGACATGAAATTAGCAGAACCGAAACAGCTGAAAGTGATAACCATATTTTTTCTAGGCTTCAGTCACTTAAATGGAGGTGCATTAACCATTAGACGCAATTGAATATCAAAACCTAAAACACGAACAACGAAAACATTTAATGCACATATCCCATTATGATTCCACGGATTTATTTTTTTACACTTCAATGCCACAATAAACGCGAGGGGATCATGTAATCCGAACGAATTAATGTCCATTTTAAAATAATATAGTCCACTCAGAAGAGATACTAGACTGATAGAAACAGTAAAGGCGGGCTTGAGGGTATTCCTAGGCTTTCGTTTCACTTGTGGTATGCTGGCGAAAGTGTGCCAAACTGACCTGGGGAATTCCGTAACCTTTATCAAAGATTGCATCGTGTGGCACGGGTTCAGAATGTAAACCCTGGAAACCTTGCAGACACTACCTGCCATTCATTGATTACAAAATTCGAATACGTACCTTGGAGAAAAATTCCTAAGGAACACACAAGAAAAGTGCAATAATAATTCGCTACAAGGGCGTAAAGGAATTCACAAGGAATTACTAGGGATGAAGGGCCGTTTGGATTGGAAGGAAAAAGAGGAATGAAGAAGGGCTGTCGTCATCAATCTCCGGATTGAAAAACTAATCAATCGCACTGACAATCCACACCTACACCACGCAATTTCCTTTGGCGTTCCGCGTAGGATGAAGCGGGGAGACATTCGGGACGGGATAGAATCACGTGACGGTTTTACGATGCGGTGGCCCTCGTGATGTACATATATCCAGAGTCGACGACGTCACAAACTGAGGCTTCCGGGCTTTGTTCCGCTGGGCGAACGCTCTCTCCCTGGGGGCGAGGATTTTTGGCGAACGTATTAAGGAGGCCGAGTGTAGAAGAGGAAATGGAGCACCCTTGATTTTGGCCGCTCTTTTGGCGAATGTCCTGATGAACTTTGTAGAACACAATATCTCCCGAGATGGAAGATATTATTTCAGGCGTCAGATACGATTCCGAAGACGGAAATGGTTATTATTTTCATTCTCGTGAGGCGATCATGTTTATTTTTTATGGGCTATGTAAAGCATACCTCACTAATGACAGAAAAATGATAAAATGCGATACAAATTGAAGCATTTACTACCCATATCTAGTTATTGTGTCCCTTCTTCTCGTCTTTAAAAATTTAGACGCCCGTTTTCAGAAAATACAGGAAAGCGCTTCAATTAAGGCTCATCAAAACATAAATCCGATGCTATAACTTTCCCAAAGCTAGGCATCGAAAATGTCAAAGATTGTAAACCTCCTCTTTCGCTCATATCCATGCCAATTATTTAATAATATTCATGGACATCTTTGTCCTCTTAGTCAAATTTAAGTCATGGTTAGCCGTATTGCATTGAATTGTATAATTCATGTCCAATTCCGAGATAAGCCATAAGCCATAATTAGCCACAATAAGCCATATTCTTTTATTTCCTCTCAATCCCTTGTCCGCGAAAGAAAGCTCTTTCATCGAATCACGATCTCCCCGCCAAAAGAGTTTACGAGGTCAAAACATTGGCCTTCGGGTTAGTCTGGCGACTACCCATCGAGGTGGATTTATTTTGGTCAGTGATATCTCTCCATAAACTCGAATTAATATACATATATATATATATATAGAATATATTTCAACACTCGAGAACGGCTTAACTAATTGGTATACGGTGTTTTGTTCGATTGCAAATTCGAATATAAAGATTTAAAGCTACAAAAGTTACTCCAAAACTTCGAAGGGTTGTCCAGAAACGAATTATATGACGGAAGTCGAGTGAAATCGAAGTGGGAGCTCATACTTAAAATGCTGGCCAAACCGTGCGCAATATATTAATAGAATTCATGGTTGAGATGTTAACCTCAAATACTTCTACAAAAATAATCCTAAGATACGCTTTTTCAGAAGTTAAAGTTTCATTATTAATAATTGGAATATCAAAGAGTTTGTCCATTAGTATTACAAATATTTATTATGCTGATGAATTCATTATTCCGGAACAGCTAACAAGATAATTCCACGAAGAACAATAAATGATCTTACTCTCTAAGACCAGCATTAGTAATTACGATGCGATCACGAAGCACACACAAATGATTACGACAAAAATATTAGTTAATCTTCGGAGGGAAAACGAAGAGGGATGGGTGGAGGCAGAGTAAGAAACGGAGAAGAGAAAGGAGAGGACTTTCTAAAGTGGAAGACCCAACGAACAGTTAGTCCTCCGGGCGGAAACGAATACCAGGTTACCAGTGGTCAAGAGACGAGTTTATGAGAAGTCAGTCTGGATTCCCTCGATGGACCAACCGCCAAAGCTAAAAATGAAGAAATCCCAATCTGGTATAGGTAATATCTACTGCCGAAAGAGACCAAAAGTATATATTTAATCTCCAGTCAGTTGCCTTTTCAGTATCAACCAAAATTATCAAGCACCAAAAATATTTTTCAGGTAAAACTTTAAATATAGATAAAAACGAAGTTTTGCTGTGGTTAGTTGAAAATAGATATCCATGAAACAACAAATTCGCTGGAAATAGCAGATCAATAAATTAAGGAATTAAATATAATGTTTATTACGTGAAGGTAAGAACTTGCATTTGCAATCGAAATCACTTTACACAGTTATTACGACTACGAATCGCAGTGCTCGTACTCAAGACTTTAGGGCATTCAAAGAACTATAAAAACGGAAGGATGAAAATAGTAAATTATATTACTGAAAACCCAACTTCATCAAGTGTAGATAAAGAGAGTTCCGACTGGGTATTTAGAGCAACAGCCAACGCAAAAGCTGTTTGAAGACCGCGGGCGAGGAGTACCTAGGCGTTTGTATGACGTCTCCTGAATTGTACGGCAACCTAGCGAATGCACGGGTGCTTACACACGCTGATTTGTTTGCTCGTTGAGTAACTTCTTTTTCGGCCATCCTTCAGTGGACTGATGGCATCCAATCAAATTGGATCAACTTCAAGAACTCTGGGACGAGTTTTATGGTCCAAAACCCTTGACCTTGGGGGGAAAGTTTGCTCGCAACTCCTTATTGTAGGCTAACTCAATCTTAACCTTTCTATTTAAGACGGGCGAACGGATGTTGAATGGGATACGAGTTTATGACGGGAGTCAAAAATTTGTGTGGCTCTCATTATTTTTCCTTTTTTCGGAGGCATTTGCACTCCAGTCAACCCGTAAAACTGGTTTTTTTTTAATTTCACTCCCGGTTGAGAGAAATAATACTCATTTCGCTGACGTTCACCGATCACAAAATACATCCATCCTCATAAGTGCTTAATTTTTTAGATGAAGAAGAAGAAAATGTGCTTAGGTTCCGTCGGTAAGTGGCAAGTTTTCTAATGCGCATTTATTACGGTTAGTAGGTTACTCGAATACGTTAGCCAGATATGCATCCCGATGCTATATCCGGAGTTCCCAGCGAGTGCACTCGAGATGTTGCTGTTCCGTTCTCTGCCATAGCATGGATACATTTTTACACGGTTCAAAATTGGACACGATTGAAAAGAGGGCAGAGACCTCGAATATTTAGCGCAGATATTGAAGAACCGAGATACCGTAAATTTAGAGCCGAGGTTCATAATCTTAGGTAAAGAACGACGTGATGCACTCGCAATGCCCTCCAAACACCACCCAAAGAGACACCACGACATCACCGAAAATAAATCACCAAAATCCTGCCTCATACTCCTGTCTATGATCATTTCCTTTCAGATCCCTCGTGCCTCGGAATTGTTAGAACGTTTCGCGTGTGATGCGGTGCCCATCGGATCGGATTGGTGCGTACCTTGGTCACGGAGTGACACCAGTTCCTTCCTTCGCTCCTCCCACGAGATCACTTTTTCCTGCTTCACGCCGCGGGGTGCCATTCCGGGAGATCCTTTCCTCTTCCGCAAGACACCCCGGAGAAGGGATGAGCGGCCAGTGAGAACTACGCCGGCACGGAGACCCCCCGAGCGAAGGGAGGGGAGACGGCTGGGAGGGGAGAGTGGAGGGGAGCGAGCGGACGGCCCACGAGGAAGTCGCCAGGGAGAATGAGCAGAGGGATGGAGAAGATACGAAGAGGAAGGCTGGGTTAGAAGGGGAGAGGTAATCGGGTCCAAGGGAAGCGGGTGGTTGGCGTGTAGAAAATTAAACGACTTCAAAGGGATGCCAGTCTGGGGATGGCATTGTCTGTGTGTGTGTGTGAGAGAGAGAAAGGGGGCAGTCGTGTCATTGGCCGTGAGGGAAGGTTGCGTGCAGTGTGAGTGGAACTGAGGGAGTGGTAGTGGTGACGGAAGTCGGAAACGAGCCATTGCCGGCCATATTCACGGCCATTCGTCGGAAAGGTGAGAAACGTAGGCCTCTTACATTTACGGGCCCGAAATTCTCGAGTTCCATTCGCTCGAGGTTTTTTTCCGAACAAAAGCAAGACCTTGAAGGAACTTATTTCGTAACTTGAAGGTGACGCAATTCGTTCGAAAGCTTGATGATAAAAATAATAGCATAGAAAATTGCTTAGTTCTTTTTCACTGCGGAAAGGATTCAAGATAATTCGAAGACGTGTCGTTTGTTTCAACAACATCATACATTCTATTGCAACGTTTTATGTATACTCTATGTTTCCTAAGCTTGCCGAGAACTCATATTACCTTATAAACAGATGTTTAATAAGTTTTAAAATTCGATAAAGAAAGAAAATAGGTTCAAATACAATATAAGTGAACGTAAAACTATGGGGTTTTGATGATGACAATGACATTGGAATTTCATTAATGTTATTTAACACCGCATTCAAATACAAATAACGTAGAGAATAAAGCCTAAATTATAAAAAGAGTAGCGAAAAATAAGAAAATGCAAGGATAAGTACTAGATGTTTTGTTTGCATGAAACATAACTGGGAGTTATTTTTGTAACCATCGTCATAAACAGTATGAGGATACTGAAAGTCCTTTAAAATTGAGTAAGGTATTCGACGCTAAATTCATTCCTCCTTCAATGAGGACTCGTCCCACAGTTGAAGTTATGGCATGCACAAATGATGAATCATGATTACCTATTTTCTGCAGTAATAAGGCCAACAGGCAAATATATACTTTGACGTTAGATATTAAATATGAGTGGTAATGACATCAGAGTAACAGCACAATATTTGTAGATTCAACACTTATATAAAGTATGTGACCCTTTTATACCATGCCATCACATATTTTCAATAAATTCCAGAAAATATTTTAAAATGAAAAATTAGCATAAAGGCACCTGAATATACCAATTCAATTATTAGCAGAGACCTGGAATTTTGTGACATTATTAAGAACAGGGAAGTTCTAAACAATAATACAAATTCGTTTTTGCAAAGTGCAATAAAGAGAGATGGGAGATTTCTGGAATGGTGTTTACAGAGAGATTTGTAGTGGGAGAGGGAAGAGAGTCAACATGGGGTTTTCATGGGGCTGAATATGAATCTGGGATTAGGGCACTGAGTATAGAGCAGGTTAGTGTAGACACAAAGGCAATTCCAACTATCTAATTTTGTGATAATCCAGGTGAATCAGGGAGGGTGAAGAATGTATTTCAACTGATCAACCAGAAGAAATAATTGGTGGTGTACCTGGAACATAACACCTGGTATTGATAAGAGATGGAAATGCTGTGGTAGATTAAAGGAGAAATGGGACAGAGGCAGAGAAGAATGATTTAGGGTCAAGTAATGAATGCAGGAACAAAACAACTGAATTATGCAGTACTTATTATACAAATACTTGTACATAATAACTAACAACTGATTCAAACACCACGACAGGTGTTCAGGTGAGGTTCATGACAGGTACACNNNTGATTCAAACACCACGACAGGTGTTCAGGTGAGGTTCATGACAGGTACACATGCTAGTACCAGTTAGATTTCATAATGGTTAGACTTAGTAAGTTGAGACATTATGGTAGACTAGGGAGATTTAGGAATGGTGTGATCAATTTTTTACAGATTCTTGGGGGTGGATGCAGATCCTGATCATAACTATTTAGCTTAGAAATGTAGTTTATGATTCAAAAGTATTATATGACATAGTAGAGAGAAAAAGTGAAATGTAGAAGCTATTTGAGAAACAAAAAGAAAGGAATACTGAGAGGCATTTGGTAGAAATTTTGATGAGGATATGGGGATTGAGAAATTCCAGAGAAACTCTATGAGAAGGCGAAGGAATTGTAAGGATAAATAGAGAATAATATTATTGAAACAAAAAGAGATCCAGTGAAGGTGGAAATAATTCATTAAAGGATTTAATGAAAAAGAGATAAGATCCTACAGCTTATATAGAGAAAGGGAGTGTGAAATGGATGAGTTGGCTTTGACCCAGAAATTTTAGACAGCAAGATAGTAAAAGCAATACAGGAAATGAATAGAAACAATGGATAGAGGAAGAGATGATATCCAGTATAATTATTAAAGAGTTTACGGGAAAATGGAAATGAGATTCTTTGAATTCATTCATAGAATTTATGATAAAGGAGTTTGGTCAGAAGACTTAATCATTCAGCGCATTTTAATGCTCATCCAGAAAAAGTGTAAAGCATCAATATACAGTAATGAACTGATGTCAGCAGTTATGGCATCCAAATTTGAACATTGAAAAATCATACACATCACTCAAGTTGTTCTCTTATTCAGGATTTTATATAATCTTTGATTTTAAGTTCCTCCCCAATATGTTCCCTTGCCATAATCCCTGTGAAAGAAGATAGGTCGTGATATGCATTGTCATTTGTCTTATAGCTTGTGGAACCCAATGGTAGTTGAGTCGAAGTGGATAGCCGCAATGAGTGTCCTGATACATTAGAACCAGTCATTGTTGTAACTGGGGATGGGGAAATTATTTTGATGGATCAGTCTCACATCCACAACAGAATACAACTTTGTTTTCTACCTCGGTTAGAAAACATAAGCACACTTATAACACACAATTAAATGCACTCATTTTCTACAATTTATATCTTTTTGAGCATGCTAGTAGTCCAGTGGTTAGAGTGCTGGGCTACTAGCTGGAGGGCCCAGTTTTGGCTCCGGGTGACACCTCTTGGCACCCTCAGCTTCACCCAAGCTGTATGATTTTTTGGGTACCAGGTCATTGAGGGAAATCACAGGGGGTACAGGGAAAGGAAACTTCCCCCCTACCCTGATGTGTGAATTTCACACTATGTTAAGCTAAGTACTGTGTGAGCTTCACCCTACCAAACTGACCTTAAGAGTTGACAACTGTGATTTGATATATCTTTTTATTCAGAAGACCCAAAGGGTAACTGGGTTTCAAAAGCTAAATCTTTATGATGCAGTCCTTGAAAATTATGCAAAAGCATAGAAATGGATATGGCCTTCTGAAAAAAATATATTTGGTGGGAAATTACAAACTGTTCTTAATTTCATACCATTATACATCAATTCCACAAAGTGCAGCACTAAATGATAGAATCAACAGGTGTGAGCTATTGGCCATGAGTGATACGGAGATGAATCCTAGAGTCAGTAAATATTTTGAATGCTCCTATATGGTCCCCTGTATGGCTGAAATATCAATTTAAGAGCATTCAACATTTTTATTAGCTATAGGATTCATCTCTGTATCAAATTATTGAACATCCACATACACTTGTTTTCAGGCTATTAAACAGGCCACATGCAACCCAAATGTGCATGGAGAACACTTCACATACAGTTACATGCTCATATGAGACCAGATGTATACTGGTAAGTACAAGACCTTGTGAGGGAGATATGCAATTACAGGCATTACATTAGCAGAGTGGAGAATGAACACTGCTGGCTGAATGAGGACTAGTGTGCTAGTCTAGCAGAGGAGGAAGTTAATACTACTGGCTGTCATAAGGCAGAGAGGGAAATTCTTACTTTATAATATTTAAAATAAATATATTAAATGATCCTCGATCATTTACATTATGAAATAAATAACTATTTGCTAGCTTACACTATAGAGGTAATGCTTATTAGATCTAAAAAATAATGGATGTAACATATGGCTTGTATTTATGTAGCAGAACCCACTGCCTTCCTAACAGCTTTGAAAATATTTATAGACAATATAAAACAACTGATCCTATACAAAGATAGAAATGAGTTATCCCTTAGAGTGGAATTTCGATACTAGATCTACTGCAAGCATGTTACTTCCCACATTATGTGAATTCACACATTTAAGTTACTTGAAGTTCTAGAAAACGATTTTTAAAGAAGTTAATCTGACCCTAAAATCACCATGGATATGGCTTTGAATAAAATAAATATATTGCAATAATTTCTTGTTGAGGAAAGGAATACACTAGACAATGAAGCTAGAGATGGACATCGATGTTGATACACATGGAAAATGAAAAATTTTTAAAGACAGTACCTGGAGAAAAAACTACCTGCTGATACCGGCTTAGCCTTAGAAAATAAAGTTCACAGATCAGTGCTTGGATTAGTTTATTTAAGAATTATAGGGAAGATATTCTGCCATGGGAAACATACCTAATATCTTTAATTTAATATATTTAATTATACACTATGAAGTCATCATTGCTAAATGAAGCTCAATAAAAGCTAGAAAACATAATTACTTTAAAAGTACATTTATTTATTAGAAAATAACTATTTAGTAGTCCCACCCCACCTCTGTTACTTAGGCTGAAGATATATACATATTTTTGTTAAAGTATTTCAAAATTCCTGGACACGAAAACAATTCCAAAAATTATGGTGAATTAAAATTATAAGAAATAATTTTGCAGCAGTGTTAAAAAAACCTATTTTCATAGTAATATCGCTAGATTGATATATTTAAAAAATGAAATTTTTGAGTTGTGCCAATTTTGCATACCTATTATATTTCCCAGGATATTAATTTAAAGAAGTTACATTTAAACATTTATAATTATTCTGTCAAGAAAGAAAATATTAAAATTTATATTTTGTATACTTTTTCCATCCCCAAAATTCCAGCATATGCAACATAAATGTTTAGCATCTTGGGAAAATGATAGTGGCAACCCAAAGTGGGGACCCCAAATGAAACTGGGTCAAACAAATGAAAATGGGTCTCTGATACTCATAGACTACCATTACCAGTATGTGAGGACTAAAGATCATAAGTTTAATCTACATTAGACCACGGTAATACTGAGAATCATCAATGGGAGGCTCCATATCATAGGGCAAACAACTACCCAGGTTCTGGGATCTGTTACCCTGGATCTGTTAGGATTTTGAAAGGGGAAGGATTTGTGATGAGGACATTAACATTAAGAAAATAGATATAATCAGAAAGCATAAGGGCAATTTTTAAATTTTGATTAAAGGTATTTGATAGAGTAGATAGTTGATGAATAATTTGCAGAGTATACGATTAAACTGGAGGTAGGGCTGGATTTGAGTCCATTTTTATATTTATTATTATAAGGGGCATGGTAGTCCAGTGGTTAGAGCACTGGGCTGCTGACCAGAGGGCCCAGGTTTGAT
>LYUA01000787.1:94572-128561 GCA_002093875.1 Calopteryx splendens
GCTTATTGAAAAGCTTGGGTCCCAGGAGGTAGGTTTAGAATATGTCTGCAGTATGCATGTATATAATGTACATAGTAAGTACTACATATTGCACCCATTGTGGTGATGGTCAAATTGAACTTGGAAATGGAAGTCATAAAATTCATTAGCATTTTATGAACAATTAGATATTTCTTCCACCTTTTCAGCTATTTCATTTGCTATTTTACCTACATGTGCTTCTTGAAGCTCTTTTTTATCTATGGGACTTGTTTGCAGTTAGAATCCCATTATTGCTCATAAAAACATATCATTGGACTTGAAAAAATATGATTAATTATTGAAGAGTGTGAAGCTGGCATATAATGTGAAACCAATGTCAGAAGGCAATCTGGTGTATCATCTTCAGCTTAGTTATTCACTATTTTGAAAAAGAAGGATAAAATTCACTCTGCAGTTCTTCAAAAATTATGATCACTCAACCCACAGCACTTTCAGAATGCTGAGTATCCACAGGATCAGCCCTATCCATATATTTTGTCATCAGAATGTGATACGTTGAGTAGTAAAGTGGTTGAGGATTGAAAACTGAGGTTTAAAGAGGTAAATTTGAGAGTTAATTTTTTTAGAGTTATGATGGCTGATTAACTCAGATCAAACAGAGGATAGGCATAGATTTAGAAGCTGCCAAAGACAGGCCTCTGATTCTAGGATGATGCCTTAAGAAATACTGCCCGTGTGTTATTATAATGCATATGAGACTGAACTGCTCAACAACCTGAGGTGGATTGAAGTGTTCTACCATTCTTCCTCTGGCTTATGGTTGCAAAAAAAATACCGAGTGATTGTGTCAAAAAATTATTGCTCTGTTCACTAAAAAGTACTGATTTATTTTGATTGTACCCTATTAGGATACAACAACATTTATTACTAACCTTAATATGTTGAGGATGATTATTCCTTCAACAGGAGGTAGGTCTACATGCCGTCCATCAACCTCCAATCGAATTTGTCTGTGGAGGTCTTTACACATTTTGGGCCCAACCATCTTTCTCAACCCCATTTTCACATACACCCCTTTGTTGTGAAGCCTGTTGCAAAGACATAGAACATTAATCAGTAACAATGAACTAATTTTAGGAATTCAATACAATAAAAGTACATATCTTCTTAAAAATAACAGGTGTACCTATAGTGCAAAAACTAATTAATTACAAATAACACATTGATATCCATATCATCAATTCTTATAGTAATGGAATTAAATCCAGCAAAAAACAACTGCAAGTCAGGGTGAAAGAATCCCTCCAATGGTAAAGCGTGTGTGCTATAACGTGTTGACAATGATGATTTGAATGGGAAGACTTTAAAAGATGCTGTTTTCTCACCTTTCATCTTAATCTAGTAAATATATACTATGCATCCGGGCATGTAAGGCGAAAAGGAGTCATGACATAGCACACATTACTCTCATATCTCACACATTTCACAGCACTTACAATTCAATTACAGTAACTTAAACCAAATCAAATAATTTTGGTCTTGCCTCTCCCTCCCTTCCCCTTTTTATCCTCCTCTCCATTCCTTATATTTGTAACCACATATGGAAAGTTTGGTATTTGTATCCAATGATGGTTTGTCAGACACCGCTGAAACCTATCTCAATTTGATTTGTATTGTTCAATTATTTAACCATTTAAACTCACTATGGACTATTCTTCCCTGTTCTCCTTATTAAACACAAGTACTTTCATTTTAGATACATTTTCCCTTAATTTCATTCCCTCTTTTGACTTGCTAAAGCTATCCAGGGCTCTCTATAGATCTACTGGGATTTGCACCAGTAATACTGCACTGCTAGAATGTAGGAGAATGAGTTCAATGATATCTCAAATCCTTATACCTACTTTAACTTTTCATCCATCTCTAAAACATATATCCATAAAAATATTGAAATGCCAAGGTGACATTACCAGGGATATAAAAAACTAACACGTGCAAAAGAGGAAAATAGTGGCCTCTTCTTCTGAAAAATAGTAGCAAAAAAGTAAAGGTAACTAAAAACTCAACTGGATGGATTTCATATTATGCACACCACTTCATATTAAGTATCAAATAAGATAATGATGCAATCTCCATTTATTTCCGATAATACTGATTCAGAGATAATAATACTGACCTGCTGTTGAATTTATTTGGATTTTCCTCCCTGGCATTGTGGAAGTCAAGACAGAGATCAGCATCAATCCCAATACCAAAGTAATTGTTCATGACTAAGATTTGCGTGTTGTCCTCACTTGTAGAGCCTGCTGCAAAGGAATGTTGAATCAAAAAAACAAATCCTGCTTGAGTTGGCTCAGTATACTTCAGGAATGTATCTGCCATCTTTTTTATAAAGACATCCATGAAATTATTCTAGGGCATATCATTGCATTCATGCAAGCAATTTCAGGTGATATGAAGTCAAAATATTCACAGGTTAAAGTTAGAATATTTTTATTTTGAAGATGTGGGGCAAATAACAAAATTCTCCAATAAAATAATGGTTCGCTATAATATCTAAAATCTTGCCTTATAAAACATTAAAAGATATGGTCATTCCTTGTTTGCATAATGCCGAGAATAAATAAAAAATATATGCAACTGCATGTGTGTATCCAGAGTAAAAACCATTTCTAGCTTCCAGTATTGAATGGCCATTTTTACTGTACAAAGGCTTTTTAAATAAAA
The DNA here is from genome assembly GCA_002093875.1 of Calopteryx splendens. Lineage (NCBI taxonomy): Eukaryota > Metazoa > Arthropoda > Insecta > Odonata > Calopterygidae > Calopteryx > Calopteryx splendens. The sequence continues at coordinate 97,282 of LYUA01000787.1, forward strand.
TAATCCTTTACAGCTATACACTCTTGATGCAACATAATTTCAACATGTCTCCTATCTTTACTTAAATACCAACATAAGAGTAAACATATCTCCCTTGCCGGTAGCTCAACACTCTTGGCTACCAGCTCCCTACCCATTACTATGCATGTATCTTTTATTTTTCTTAATATGTAGCTGAATCCCCTTTCATGAAATTCTATTGCAATCCAGACACCCTATTCTTTGCTCCTTGTCCTCTCCCCACTATGGTTCCTACTCACCCGTGGTATTAGCCAATTGCTGTTGTTGATTTCCACTGATTCCTGATGCTCCACCTGCCCCCGCTGCACCAGCTCCCGTTTTGTCCTCAACGCACACTACTGTCGCCTTATCCTCTGGGTGAAAGACCACTGTCCACCGGTCCAGCCGGATTTCCTCTGCATCAATAACATCTCGCAGGAGGTTAAGTGGATCTTCACCTCCAGTGTAACCAGGACCCCACCGCAAAACTCTTGCCAGATCATTTCCTGAAAATTTTATCCATTTAATTGTATGTCATACTTCCCACTTTGTGAACTGCTATTATTTTTGAAATCTACTTCCTTACAAAAGATGAATCTCAAGTTCAAACATGCCATTTTATTTGCATCAGTAATGCTTAATGAGTAACTAACCATTAGGTTTAACCATGAGGAACTAGTTCTAAATAATGCCATGGATTATGAGGAGATTATTTGTATCTTATGCTCTGTATTTAATAGAACTTTCAATACAAAATTTATTTCATGTTAATTAATACTGCTACTTTACATGTGTTTTCAAACAATATGTATTTCCCTATGTTATATACTGAAATAACAACTTTGTGTATGATTTCAATTATAAGAGCTTGGGCTTCCTTATTTTACACAGACAAAGTGAGTCATTAATCTAAGGAGTCAAAGAGTTGTTGTGTAGAAACTAAGTTATAACAAATCTAGAAATACATACTAATTCGATGTTGTGCATTTAACTTGTACTCCAAAACCATGGTTTTTGGCATTGGCATTTATTCATTCTGAAAATTACATTCCCGAAGGTAATGTTCCATGGGAAAATTTACTTTAAATATGCAACACAAATGCTAAATACTCATATTGTATGCAAAGAAGTAACACTGCTAAGGATTTGTGGATCAAAACCATTACATAGATTATAATGGTCATCCAGAATTTACTTAGTGTTTATTGGTATTTTACCTCAAAAATAAGGCAGTAGGCTGAACTGCCAACTCAGGAAGAAGAAAATTAATTACTGTTGAACTCTTTCAATACATCGGTGTCTGTTGTCAATATTTTGACCGGATAAGACCAAGATATCACAGAAATACATGCACTTTAAAAGTGCATGACTACACATGCCATCTATATTTGCATATTTAATGCTATGAGGTCCATTGACACATTCACTTAACTTGTTTCCAAAATGTACCAAACAAATGATAGACATTCTAGTACTGCATTAAAATGACAAATTTTGGTCATCTCTAATGCTTCTAGGTAATTTCATTTATGCAATTTTCAATATAGGAATGATATTCTGAAATAAAATGCTTTTTATCATTTATACTAGTATTATTCTGTTACCAATGCCAATACCAATTTTTCTGTTACCAATATGTGGGTGGCACTAAATGAAATTTTCAATATTTCTGATAGTTCACTTAATGTCATTTGACTATCTTCTCTCACACTGGCATCATCAGCAACGTTAATTTTTACTTCCATAAGAGCAGTGACTGTAGCTTTGGTTCTACCTTCTTTTGATATTGATTGACTCCCCTTTTTAAATATTTTAAACCATCTTCTAGCTGTGCTACAGGGAAGAACAGACTCTCCATAAGCTTCCTATTGCAATACACAGACCTCTGGTGACATTTTGTTCAAGCAAAAGCAAAATTTCAAATTAAAGTTACAACTGCATGGTTGTGGCAAGATTATGACTGCAAGACTGCAGTAAAATTGTCATTCCAGCCTTGACCCAAGGCTGTACATACTTAGAACCTTGTCACAATGGTGAAAAACATGCCTTAAGATGGTTTTACACCAAGGCAACACAGAGCAACACTGCAGCATGTGGCAATCATTGACATCACAAGGAAATCGCCGGAATCCTCAGAATTTAATCATTGACATTTTACAGTTCTTGCTATTTGTAGCATGTGTCAAATGTGTGTCGCCTGGATTGCTAATTTTTTTTCTTTTATTTTTAACAAATACTGCTAAAAAACCATACCGCAAACCATCTAAGCCAATATTCTTACAATTAAAACTGCTTCCAATCTCATGTATTTATATTCTCTCCATAATTCTCTTTGTAAAAGTGAATCTAAAATATCAATGAATCTAAACTCCTTCACAGCAAGTTGCCTATATTACTGTATCGATGATTAATGAACACTTGTCTTTAACTTAGAATTTTTAATATATGTTCTGTGAAGGCATTTTATATTTCATATTGATGAACATGATGAATTCGGCATCCTGTTATAGTAATGTACTGAACAGAATGAACTTGACAAATCCTATAATTTCTGTTTGTAATGATCTACAGAAGATTAAATTTACTATCATTATTATTATTGTTGACCCACCAAGGCAATGACATTGGTGCCCCTTTTCCTAAGTTCTAATGTATTTTACTGCAAACAAGTGCAACAGTTTCTTTATTTACACTGTCTACATTTAAATTACATTTTTCTACTAGATTTGTTTAGTACCAAAATCTTTTGATGATTACTTTTGTAATTTTAATCTGTAATGTCCAACGGTGTTAAATTTTCACCGCAAATACCAATAAAGAAAAAAAATTCTTCACTAGACAAAATACCAAACACTGGAACAATGCAAATATTTGGCCTGCAAATTTGAGTGGCGATTGTGGGCACTAGAGAGTTCCCACTTCACGCAAAGTATAAAACCGAAAAATGAAAACTATTGTTACACCAAGAAAGACACATAGGGAGGATTCTCCCACTCTCAATTATTATAAGGTGAAAATATTTTCCCGATATACAATTATTCCTGCAAATAGGGGCCATCAAAAGGTTGATGAAAAAAATGAGAGTTTTCACAGAATGTGGCATCACAGTTGCCTCCTTGAGGCAACAGAAAGCTGCATGCAACATGCTGCTTAGTATTTCCTTGGTGTTAAACCCATTTAAGTGACCTTGCAGAAAAGGTGCCTAGAGGTTAAACCTGGCAGTCATTGCAAGGTTGTGATACTGCAGGAAGACAAGGTCATAACAATGTTCTAGCAAGGTTAACATGCTTTCTGGGATTACATCTCAGCATGACTCAAATGGGCTGCTTATTGAGGCTGCATTCAAATATTCTCCAAGCATAAATAATCTCAGCAGAAAGTTGACTGAACACATTAAAATGAAATTTAGTAATAAATATTATTGAAAAACTGGAAGTTGTTCTTCAAAGTTTTTGTTTCAGATGCTTATTCCCATTCAGTTTCTCATAAAAATGCCTTTCCTTTTAACATTTTGATTGCCATGCATGATTTCAAAATTTGTGCACAAAATTGCCAGGTTATTTTTAATTAGAAATGCAGAGTTTATGAAATATGGCTATAAAAACATTATTATACACAATGTTTGGCTAAAGATTTGAACATTTGCCCATTATAAGATAACGTTACCTATATCAAAATGTAATTTGAGGGACAAAAAAGAGAAAAAAATTTAAAAGATGAATTGCTCCATTATTATTCAAGTCTATAGAAAAAAAAAGTCACCGAGAGTGACGCTGGCACTTCTAAGAAAATGTGTCAAGGTCACTCACAATGGCATTGGAACTCAAAGGGTAAATGACACTCACACATCTAAATTTTGCTTTAAAGGACATAGTCATGTATTATGGCATTATTTCCCTGATAAAGGGAATCACAAGACTCACTTATCGTGAATGTACTAAAAAATCCTCAAGTTTTATCAGAGATTATTGTGATTAATTTAAATTATTTATATGCATAACTAGGATGAATAGTGTCTATTTTAATTATTACCTTAGATTAATTGTATATCTATTCTATGAGCATTACCATGAAATCTTAAGACCCAATACAGAGTATTCCACTCTCATGAGCCAAATAAAATAAAATGGCATAGATAACTATGCCATTTTATTTTATGGTGGTTTAATTCAATTAATGCAATGAAATACAAATGTGGAAAAAATGTTTTAAAAGTGAAGATAGATCACATTTCAGTCAATAACATTGCTTTTTTTTAAATTACCTTACTTTGTCCATGAGATTTGAACTTTTAATGGCAATGAGAAAAACAAATTTTGTTAGTACGTGTGAAGGATAAGTCATGGCTTTAAGAGAAAGTAAATCTAATATTAATACCTAATATCTCATTGGGGGTACTCATAGAGAAGGTACTAAAACAAGCAAAAAGGGAGTTGTCATACCTGTCCCTAGAGGAACTATTGCACAAGGAGGTGATGAACATTCACTGTCCTGTCCAACATTGTCCAAACACTGCAAAACCCAACCTATTGTTCCATCACCGCCACACACTAATATTCGGTAGTCTTTGATGTGACGGAATACATACAACCTATAAAAATGAAATTCAATATGAATTATCATTAACTTTTCTACAAAAATTTTCACTAATTAAAAAAAATAAATATTAGTGCTAGTTTTAATGACTAAATAAATATATGCCATCAACATAAAAAACATAAGTCCATGAAACACATACGTAAATCATTAGCTGTGCACCTCAGTACCATGGCAACATTGTGTAAAGCAAACATTAATTAGAATGTGGTACAATACAGTGGTGGCCAGTGAGTTTTAGTGTAGGAGGTGCTGTAGGGGAGGAAAGAATTTCAATTTTAATTAATTGTGAGAATGGATTATTACTATGAACTATGCCAGAGCTATAGAAATGATACAGTGTTATTCGCTGACCTTGCCTTAATATATTTTTTTATGGGTAAATTCATAGCCTCTCCCCTTGATTAGTAAAGTGGTTGATCAACAACTTGATGAAATTTATGGTCACCTAGTTTTTTTCTATGTAGCTTACTGCTAAAGCACACAGTCTCTCTTCTCTTCACAGTATATTGGGTATGTGTTTAATTTTTTAAGGGTTGAAAAGCACCGTTAACTTTCTGCATTAGTCATAGGAATTACCCATATGATGTGCAAAAGGCTTTTGTATCCTGGTAAAATATTTACCAAAGTATGGTGATATTTAATTAAGATTGCTAAAGTCACTGATGTATTTTAGAATTCAGTCTGGTTATAGATACTCAACATTAAGTTCATGGCATAATTTGTATTGTTTTAACCTAAATAAACCACGAGCAGCCTTTAATTCAGTTTCATGAAAGACTTTTTGATAATTTGATTAAAAATATTGCACAGATATCTCCACTACAGATAAATTACCACTGAATGAGAAGTGGCAATCAAAAACTGTCAAAATGACATCACACACATATCTTGCAATGTCTTTCTTTCATTATACCAAGTGATCACACTTTAGTATTTGGACACCATAGTAATGGTGAGGATATTTTGTCAGAGAAAAAAAATTAAAGCAGTTGTTGTTGTTTGGTCAAGGAGCATCAACATTTTGTTATTAGCATTTTATTATTGTAGCGAGTGAACATTATTATTATTCATTGTCTGAGAAATTGATAGCTCAAAGTGATGATAGTTCAGCAGTCATGATTGGTGGAAATAATGGTGTCCAAGTTGAAGTAAAATCAATCTATGAAAATGCTTAATTTGTCAATTTTTAAGATCATAGATTAAATTTAACTAAACGATTTGCATGACATGCAATAAGCAGGTAAATATTCTCTTTACCAAGAAAGTTTTTTTCCTTGTTTTCTAAATAAACGAAAAGGACTGACGTTCTTGAAAAAGTTACAAAAAAGCATCTGCCAAAATTTCCTCTACTGAATGGGATGGGAACTTGGTACGTAAATATGAATTTTTTTTGTGCACACAGATGAAACTTCAATATTTCGTGATCGAATATTGGAAGATGGAAATAATTATTACAAAACAACTCAAAAAGCTGTGATGCTGAAAAATCTTTTAGCTGACATTAACTTCAACTTCTGATGACAGAATTGTTTTAACTAAGTAGTGCCAAAATTGTGAAATTTTGTTTAATCTGTTACAGCGTAGGGAGATTGATTGTGATTGGAGGTACATGAATCTGTAAATGAGCTACAGTCATCAGTTGTAAACTCACTCAATCTTGACCATTACTGGTAGGCACAATACAACAATGATGCATGGCAATGCTAAGAGCGGGCTTGCTTTTGTACAAACAAACTGCCCTAATGCTGTAGTATAGGTGAAAAGAGTTAGTTAGTGAGCCTTCGTGGCACTGGATGTCTCAGCCTGAAACTCTCTACTATACAGTGATCCTCGACTGGACTAAAATTTTCTAGGCGATCTGATGTCACCATGTGATCACATAGAGAGAACCCACTGACCTCACCTTGAAACACCTGATCAACGTACCTAATACATACCTACTTGCGGAGTCGGTATCATAGGAAATCTGTATGTTTTGCACAGGTATGTTTCTTGATATCTCAAAAAAATACCTTCAATTCTTTCCTGAATGCTTAAATTGACATTAATAGCCCGTGCACTCTAGTTTTAATTAGTGTTATTTCAAATGTGAGGGCTCCACCCACCACACAGCCCTCCTTCACAAGCTACCACTGCTACAACATGATTAAGAGAATTATTCAAACTGGAATGCCATCTTACAAAAGGCAGTGGCTTACCCAGGCAGAGGACCTCCATTGTCCAGATCAAAAACTTGGTAAGGGTTTAACAATTTCCTGAAGCTGGATATCAACTCCAGCCCTTGACATCCACCTGATTTGACATTAACAAATACTAATAAAGGTTGAACACCAGGAGGAACCATACTTGGCTCAATGTTAGGCAACAGCATCACTAAATAAAGAAGAAGTTTTGTAAGTACACCACAAAGTATATGAAATTCTGATATGCTATGACTTGTAAACTATAACACCTCAATGCTGAACGTTTTCACACCTCTGAACTACTTACCAAGCAAATGCTTATCTTCATAGCGAGATTCTCTAAGTATATACAAAGCTCTCACAGCTTTACTGGAATCTTCATAGGTAATTACCATTGAGCCATATTCATAATAAATTGGCCCAATAGAAGAAAACTTGTTTTCTGCAAAAGAGAGCAAATTGTAATTCCAACTTACGTGGTGCCATTCAAATTATATGGATGAGGTCAAAGCTTTTGTATGTGAGGGGGAATTGTTTCTCAGCACTGTTCACTTATTATGGTGCACAAAAAATACAAACTGTCTCACCTCTTCCTAAAAAGTCTGTGAGAAGATTTTCATAATTTCGCTGTGATAGATTGGGAGGTAAATTGCCAACAAACAATGCCAAATTTGGGCCATGAGGATCCTGCCTCTGCTGAAGATAAAAGCGCATTAATTCCATTTGCCGTATGGAGTCACGTCCAGTGCGCTTAACCCGTTCCCACGGCCGCTCATCAGAGGCAAGCACTCTCTCTGTCACAGCTGTTGAAACATAAAGTAACAAGTGTAACCTTAGAATGAATGTTCATATGAACAAGATATTTTTAAGTTCCTTCTTGGTAAATTGGAGCAATATTACATAATGCTTTAGGCAAAAGTGCAGGCAAGTATAACAATGAAACTTGATTCTCACAAAACACAGTAAAAATATTTTTCTTGGGACTGACAGTTAAAGTACCAAGTACTTTTTAAACAATGGCTAATCAAATTTCAGTGGTACATGATAGTTAACATAACTTGCATAGAAAAACAATATTTTAGGATTACTTTTATGATGTCTCACAATATGTATTTGATTCAATGTGAAAAATATTTAATGCGGTCTCTGAATAATGAATAAAATGTTCTTAAGACCTCTGAATTCACTTAAATGGAAAATACTAATGTTTTAAAATATTACATCAGAATAAAGGCATAATGCAAACAAGTTTAGCATGAAAACAAAAAATAATGAAGGTCATAGAACTATAAATATACCTTAAGCAATTTCCAATAATTAACAAAATGTTATCACACCCAATCAAATATAATCTAATTCATTTAAACAAAATATGAACATAATAAAACCAATTCATATAAAATCAGAGGGTCCCTTTAGTTTCACCACAAGCATGCTGATGCATGAAAGTAAATGGTGAAAGAAATCATATATATCTCATTTGGACAACCATATAAAACCTTCCCAAGAAAAATATTCAGAAAGAACTTCATGTTCCAAAATTTTTCACAGGTATTGAATTCAAATAACTTATAAACATGAGTTTTAAGATTACAGAAGAACATTAAGTATATAGTCACACTTGTGTGAAAAAAAAATTCTGTTACCTCCACGATCCAACAGAATTTCACTTAAGCGATAGTCTTCTGCTGGTGCTTCTCCCAAACTTGGTGCCAAACCAAACTGAACAAGGGCATCTTTAATGACATCCACCGCAGTGGAATTTCCATCAACTTTGACCCTGGGGAGTCGTGCCTGCTGTTCAGGGTTGAGCTGCAGTTTCCCTGGATACACATTTACCTCACCACTCTCAATTTCTGAGTCCCTAAGGAAGTAATTTAAATAAAATCAGAGGGTGAAAAGCATTCACATTTTTTAGGTATAGAAGTGGCACAAATTTAAATCAACATCTTTCATAGCATGTAATTACTTACACAACTTAAATGTACTTTATAAATTGTTATTATCTTTTAAACTGAAAATTAGAGAATGAAAAAGCTAAGATGTGTGAAAACATTATCTCTTTAAATTATAATGGAATATAAAAATGCACTGATTGATCATTTTGATAAAAATTTTCACCAAAAAAACAAACTAAAATAGTTTTTCTTCCTGATGTAACATATAAAGGATATTTAGCATGTTTAATTTTTCACAGTTAAAGCTACATTAGTCCAGCTATTTAGGGAACATTATATAACTTTCATCACAACTGAGTGAAATGCCTTTAAAATAAAGGTGTGATTATAATAAAGTTTGCAAAGGTATTTTTATTTACATGATCACCATCATATTACTCGGAATGGCCATTGAATTTGGTTCATATCAATGGAAAGATCGCACATTTTATCCAAGAGGAAACACGTACTTGAACCGAAGGAAGAGAGCAGGCCTCTTGCCCTCCTTCCGAATCACACTTTGCAGTGGCAGTGGGTCAGAGAGTACTGTTTCATCTGGGGAATAGGCATCCGTTAGGTAGAAGTTGGCTGAAAAGAAGAAAAACATCAACATGAAATTTAATTTTTCATAAAAATATCTGGAATCTCTTCGTCATTCCTTGGTTAATCAGAAACCCATTAAAACAGAGTTCAATGATAAAGGGGCATCCGTTGATCATGCTATCTGTTCATTAGTCCACTTTTTGGAATAATAGCCAAAATGCACATGCTTACACATATTTACATTTTTGCCCTCCAGGGTCATGACTTTTGGTGACAGGGCCATGTTTAATTTTAATTTTATTTTTTTTAACAATAAAAAAAGGTATGTACAACCAAGAGACCAGAAATCAAGACCAGATAGCAAAAGCTGTAATCAATGGGAAATTATTTCAGGTGAGGTAGACACAGGGGAAAGAGGAGGGCACTGAGAGTGGGGATATATTCTTCTCCCTAAGAAGAGGGTTCACAAACCAACTGGGTATATTCTTTTCCATGCAACTGGACTATAATGAGGCATCTAATAAAAAAATATAGAGAAAGGTTGCTGACAGGACGAATGACGTGAAAGCATAAATCAAATCATATGATAAAAATACATGTGAATCACTAGAAGATCCCCTGTCTCCCCCCCAGGTGATGCTTCATGACTGTTCACTTATCCCCTCCCCCTCTTTATCACCTCAATGGATGCATCCATACACATGTAAGAAATTCTGTTTTTTTTACATTTGGAATATAACTCTCAAGTATGTTTTATCATGAACAATTCACCACAGCTCCAGAATGAATTGAGAAAAAGGCTTTGCTGGAAAAAAAAGAGCTTCAAATTTTTTTCATACTCATACATATAATAATGACAACCACTACATAATTTTTCTATAAGTTTAAAACAAAATAAATTGATGCCTATTTTTATCCTCAGAAATTTACATATAAATAAATATAATTAATTGTGTGGTGACAAGTGCATATCAGTTTATTTGAAAGTTAATTGGCAATTTCTTTGTTGTCAATATAAACTACTAATGATGGAAGAATATTTTTGTTCCTGCTAAGCCCATTAGCTTTTCAGGAGGTGCAAGCATAAATTTCAAGCCTTTATAATTTAATCGATAAAACAATAAAATAAATGAAAAAATAATACATTTATTTCTGAGATTTTTTCCTAATACATAATTTTGAATTAGGACTTCTTGGTGCCATTCTTGTGACATGCAATTTAAGCATTAAATTTTCTGATCAACTCTATTTAATCAATCAAATACTAGGCTAAGGTCATTTCAATAAAGGATTACTATTTCTTATAAGGGATCTCAGATTTCAACCAGAGTCAACATTATGAAAGACAATGCATATAAAACTGCCAAATCTTAATTGAAAACATAATAATTGAAATGACAGTGAGCTGTGCCACCTAAAGAACAGGGGTATTACACAAGTTCATTTTGCTCCATACAAGCCAAAGCTATATTCTGATTCTCATAAAAAGAAAAATGAAAATGTATAAGCAAGTCCTTAATTAAGGCCATCCTGGTTCATGTCAATTCCTTTGCTGAAAGGTGAAAATAAGAGTTTTTTCCTTAAAATTCCTGGTATTTTAAATGAAAAATATACCAAATGTGAAAAACACCTTATATTTGGCTACACAACACCTTTGATAGCATTACTGTTATAATCTATTACAGTTTTCCTTTGTTTGCTAAGCATAGCTTAATTCTGTCAGGCTATCACCCACATTTTCCCTAATGTATCTACAAAAGTTGTGCCCCCAGCTGGATGCATTGGCTTGAAGCATTGAAGGGAGACAACATCAGAGAATGAGTATTTCACTCATCTATTCCCCTCATGGCCAAATTTTTCCTACCACTGGAGCATCCCAGTTTATAGTATTTTGATAATCTCTCCCTCTTGATGGATTACCTACTTACTTGGGTCTTTTGTAATGTGGAAAGCCCTCAGTGCTGTACACAAAAGCTGCTCAGTGGATGTGAGCCTTGGAATGGTTACAGGGCGGAATATCCTTCTCCTCATTGAGTTATTCCCATCATACACTTTAACAACTTCTGCAAAGAAATATAAAAATTCAAATTTTCAGTGGGTATAATTTTATACTTCAGCTACACATATCAAATAGATCCCACTGCATAGTTTTCACACAAGTATGCTAAAGAAGATAAGCCATTTATCATAAATGAAATACATAGTCAAATGTACAAATACTCTATGGTGAACTGTACATATAGATATATAAGTTTATTTGTGAATTACCAGTTGTACCACCTAGTTCTTTTGAGTGAACTTAAATTGTTTAAATGTTAAGAAACTAAAAACTCAGAAGAATATGTTTAAAATATTTTACCTAAATAATTCAAAGAAGAAGGTGTGCATGATCAATTTAAATGATTTGATGACTATAATTTAAATGGAATGGGGAAATAACAGAGTTTAGAAAATATTTATCACAATGTGATATTCTATTTTCCCTTAGCATTCTTGGATTTAAAAGTAATTTATTCCTTATTTACCATCAATGGTAGACAAAACTACAGTTAATGTTTTAGCAACTTCAAGCAATTCATAGAAAACACATATTCATAAACTATTATTGCAAATAAGCATGAGTATATTTCATTGAGATAAGAAAAATACAGTCTTAGAACACATAAGTGAAATTATTGGCATTCATTAACATGTTCAACAATTAAAAAAAATATTTTCTGGTACTAGTTGCTGCTTTATGCATGATATTTTGGTATAAAACATTCTCAGCCTGATATAGTCCTAAAAAAGTACTGTTACTGAACAAAGAGTAGGCTTTCACATTAAAATAGAGTAGGAGGGAGGAGTAAGGAAATTGATAGTGCATATCTTAAAAGTTTTATTATGACAACAGTACAAATAACATTTAAGTACCACAACACAAAACTTGTGATGGTGCATCTCAAGCGGCACTTCACATATTTATTAGTTAGTACTTTACCTTGGACACACATAATTTACACAACACAACTCCATGATAATGATGAAATTTAAAGTTAAGTGAGGACTTCGTTAATGGATTCAATCAGTGGATTTGAATCTATAAAGCAGCAGGCATCCCTTCTATCTCAAAATAATTTCTTAAAATATATAACAATACAGATAAGATACATAGATTTTTGTGGCATGGTAGCCTATTAGCTACTGGCATGAAGGACTCCGGTTCAAATCCAAAAGAAGCCTCTTGATACCTTCAATTAAACCCAAGGTGTGAAATTTCCTTGCAACCAAATCTTTCTGGAAAAATCCCAAGTGGAATAGAGGAAAGAACCATCATTACCTGTCTCAAATTTGTGAACATAACAAGATATATGGCTTAATACCATATTACTACATGCTCACCTATCACACCAACCATAGGTACAAATGCTATGGCTTGGTATACAAGTATCCGCATTCATGTCTTTATACGTATTTTATTACTGACACTTTCCCACTCTTCAAGAAAGGGTGTTCTCCACCCAAGGCTAAGAACTAATAGATTAGATTATAATTGTAGAACTGACCTTCATCCCTCTCTTCCCTCTCCCGTGCTGCCTTATCCACCTTCCCTCCTTGCCCATGGGGTGCAGAAGATGACATGGAGGAAGAGCCATGAGGCCCCATTGCCTGACCATCTTCTCCTCCTCCTCCACCTCCTCCCCCATCTCTGCACCTCGTATCCCCACTGCTGAACTCCTCTGAAATGCTGCGGGCTACTTTTGGGGAATCGCAATGGTGCAGAGGACGACGAAGAGGGTTGGGATAGGGAAATGGAGATCACCAATGAAGTACAGACATAAACAAATTTGAGAAGTAATGAGGGGTGGTCACATTGAAGGGTGAATAGCCAAAACAAAATAACATTTGAGGGACAACAGAGTTTAGGAAATATTATCAAACATGTTTGAAGAATTGGGATTTGAAATCAATGAAACATCAGAATTAATTTTTTAATGAGCCAGTTGCATCACATTAGAAATGGATAGTGAAAGTTTGGTTGTCAGGAAGGGGATAATCAAGGTATTTTAGGGAGGGAGTTTAAAATTATTTGGTGTAGTTTAAGTATTTATAAAAATGAATCAGTAGCAAAATATTTTTGATGGAAGAGGAAAGTTGATTCGCGGGGAAGAGGTTTCAAGAAAAGAAAAAAGCATACAGTGAGAGATTGATTTTCTTTGTCAGACAACCAAATACTACTACCATTAATCATGAATGCAGCAGATAGTTGAACATTATTTATTATTGCATTGATATAGACATGGGCAAATTAAATAAACATATTGAGATTGTTGACTAACAATGAGCTAGCTACTTTGCATCAGCATTTGCTCATTAGAAAGTCTTCACTACACCAAATTGAAATTAGAGCTGGCATTTCAACATATTTTCAATCTTAACATTGAAATTACTTTGGATGCTACTTATAAGTTAGGCAATTTGGTCTATTCACACTTGAAACATCTTTTTTATCATTAACTACTCTTATCAATTTTGGGTTTGATAATTATCTGAATCACTATTTAAATTTGCATAATGGATGCAATCATTTTTTCAGTACCACTTCAAGAACTTATGGTTTATTAATTTGGAGTAAAAGAATGCATTAATATTAATGAAAACAAGGCTGAATAAAAAAATGACATGCAACAATAAAGGCATTCACAGGGAGGAAAGTTAACCATGCAGCAATACAAGAAAAGGTGACCATGGCATAAAATATTTTAAAGCAATTTTAAACTATACAAATTATCCTTTCAATATTTCGATGTTAATGGTGTTAAAATGAAAATTCAAAGGAAGGATGAATTAGAAAAATAAACTGCAAATAAAACCAAAATATTCTTTTTTAAATTTACAAAATGTTCATAATTTTATTCCAACTTGATATACATAACTATATAAGATTACTAAAAAAACTTCATAACTAGCCTTTGCTGAGGTAGACAAAGTATACATTTACATCCTTACATTATAGGGTTTGTGTTTTCAGATCCAAAATATGATATAATGTGTTCTATGATACATTTATAATTAGTTGTTGTTAGTGGCTTCAATAAATTTAATTTTTTGGAAAATAAGTCACAAGAAAGCACAATTGAGGTCAATAACTCACTGCATATATAATTTCCAAGATAAATAAAAGCATTAATCAATAAATGTCAGTCTTAGCAATGGCCATCAATCAAAGTCATCCAGGACCTTCACAAGCTACTCATTAAAAGAAATCCAATCTTATATTATTAGTGTATGTAATACTGACCCCATGCATTTGTGAAATGTTATCGACCAAAAAAACGAATGAATTCATTTAGACATGTGCTTAATGGGGAATAAGCCTCATGGCATGCAAAAGTATCACATCTCTCCAAATCAAAAGCAATGAACAAAGTATCTTTACTACTTTTTGTACGTTTTACAGAGGCATATCACTATTTTTTAGAATGAAATTTAAAGAAAGTATATTGCAAGTATAAGAAAAAATACTTTTATCCACAACCTGTGAGCAGCATAACATTTTCATGATGAAATATTGATGATGTTGGGCTACATTTCATCCATTCCATAATGTGTTCCATGATAAAATCTCAAGCTAATCTTGCTATTGTCATAGCTTCAGTACTGAGCTTTGTAGAGGTAACTGTATACTCATTGTCTATAAACTCAAAAATATTAACTTATATTATTATTATTATGCCCTAAAGGGTGCAAATAGTTAAATTTAACAACGAAGATATGTGAGCCTCTCTCAAATTATTGAAGCACAGAAGCATTATAATAATATCTCTAAGCTGACATCTCTCATAACTTGCTATTTTCTCCAGCACTAATTAATTAGTTTAATGGTAGGTGTTTCCTTAAGGTTTATAGTGTGCCACACTCTCTGCTTTGCTTCACTTTAAAAACTCAAGAGTCCACTGATGGGAAAATATACTCATTGTAAACAAAAGAAAAATATCAGGAAATTAATTCAGATTCCAAGATCAAACTTCATCAAATAATCCAGTAATTAAATTTAAATTTTGGTGACGGGAATTGTTTAAATAAATTTTATTTTAACTTTTATTATAATTTGATGTAGCAAGGACATTCACATCAAGTAACGTGACAGTGACAAACAGCAATGACTTTTTACAACAATTATAACATTGAAGCTAATCTACACATTCAAGCACTTTGGATCCAATGACTTACATTATTAACTACTTGTTTGGTAGAGGGATGTGAAATTTAGCACGGAAATCTGAGATGGTAAATATATAAATTAGTTTGGATGATTGAAAGCTATGGAGGAAAGTTGAAAGGGCTATCAACTGAGTTTAAATTTATTGATTTCATTGGACCCAGAGTAACATGACAGAGAATTAAGAGAAAGAGATCCAAGTTATAAGGATTGAAGAGAAAAACATGAAAACATTTTGAATGTTTCCACCGTAAAATGAATTTAATAATAATTAATTCACTACTTCAAACTATGATTAAGATTTGGGGAATATCCTGATCTTCTTCAGAATTTCTGCATGATCAACAGAAATAAGCACAATAGCAAGAGAAATGATTTTAAAAGTTAACTCCCAAGAGTTCACTTGGCAACAATGGAATTCTGTTTTCATCAAGGGAGAGGCCACAGAAAATGTTTTACAAACATGATAGTAGAGAAGTAAAAATATAGGTTATTTTGTCATCAAACACCTCAGAAGTAATTAATTAGGCACATCTACAATACAGCACAATTATAAGAACAACAAAAGCAGTTCCTGAATGACAATATGTTGTTTCTGTCTTAGCTCTCTTTCTCTTTCGGGCACATTCCACATCTCTGATACTTTATTCCGAAATTGACATTCCCCTACCATCAACTTTGGACCGGACATCCCAGTGTGGAACTGCATAGATTGTCCAGTCAGGTCGGCAGTTGGAGATAGAATAGGGGAAGGGGAGAACAAGGAAGAGATTTGTCGTGAGATGCAAGTCACAGCAAGAGAAGAAGTAAGAGGGTGAATGAGAAAAAACCAACCAGAGGATAAAAAAGTGAAGATAAACTGCAGAGTGAGAAAAAGACAAGGTACTGAAATCATACTATGCAATGTATATTTATCCATAATTTAGACTCACTCCCAAATTTTTCAGAACAACATTAATGTGCATCACCAATTTCTAGGAAATGCATTTAGACTTGAGATGAAAAGAAAATTTATGATGAGAATGTTTCAATAAATTAACTATTTGAAAGTTGTAAACTCAATCACTGGAGCCACTTGGCAATTGAAAAGTGAGAAAGCAGCCAAATTATTCTTAATTAGTTGAAGTCAAATATTAGAGTTCCAGGAAGATATATTCAGTCACAACAAAAGGATCCAAAATATACACCTTAATAGGTGCATATTTTGTGCACTAACTTATTTGAAAACTAACTATTATGAGAAAGTAAGTCTGTCTTCCCCGAAAAATAGAAAAAGTCAGATAGTTTATTGTCAAAAAGTTCATTTAAAAGAACTAAAGAAATGGTGAAATCAAAAAGGAACATGACAGAATGAACTTCAGACTTGATTCTCATATTATATCATAAAAAACTATAAATTACCTGACTCTCCATTCCACATCATCCTATTAATTTTTTTATTAGATTCTAAGAGCAAATGGAAAATTAAAATATCTCATGGTTTGAACATGAAAAGCTAACATAAGCTTTTAAATCATTACTAACATGCTACGCTGGGGAATAATATGTAATGAAATTATCTAAAGTGCTAAAGCCAGCAAAAATACGCAGCTATGAGGGTATTTTGATAACTCAGCAGGTATTTTGATAACTCAGCAGGTATTTTGATAACTCAGCAGGTATTTTGAACATGAGGAAATTGCCATTAGCCTAAATTCATGCATGTTGCACTGATTTTTATGGCTGCAATGGTAGCATTATTTAGCCCAATGATCTACCTTTACCATTGACAGCATTCCAACATGAGCATTTCTTTATTTCGATTGCAAGAGTTTCTCCTCCCTTGGCTGCGCACTACCCATCAAATTCAGACTACAGGAGAAGATGAGTAAAATATTACCCAGTTTTTGCACACACACGGGCTAATTCAAAATTGAGCAGTACAAGAAAATTTAACATTTACAGACATCTTTTCAAACAGTGTGATGATTTAAGATTTGACAGGTTTTGTAGTAGTGAAAAACTTTAGATCAATCAGATATTACAATAGGTGTACTCTGAAGAGGATTCACTAGTTAGATTGACAATCAAAAACTAAAGTCAAGCATGTCAAATATGTACTGTTATCTTACTATTCTGAACTAAAACTATAATCTTTACAGAATGGACCAAATTACCAACAATAGCTATACCTACTAAAAATTACATAACTTTTCCACGCTTTTCTCATAAATTCATAGAAAATTTAAATTAATTCCTTAATACCTATTTTAGTATATAATCAAAAAAAATAAAAAGAAACTGGTACATAATACCAAAAAATCATCAATTTGTAATAGCTGATAACCCATTTTTTGTGCATTTTCATGATAAGTTGAAGAAAGGGATTCTGATGATGGGAGATCATAAATTGCACTAGACCCAACCTAAGCCCAGTATGCTGAATGTAATTCTTGAACCAAAGCTTGGTCACCCACAAATGAACACAATTTTCAATGCTTCAGACAAGTTTTATGATGCCATCTTTCAGCAAAATCAATGTAACCTAACAACCACCAATATGTCAGGCATCAACTTTTCATTAAATGGAAACTTGGTCCTACCACAATGACTTTTTCTAACTAGAAATCACACAGCCCCTAATTTCACAATGCATAAACATTCCATCATAGAAATACATATATTTAACTTCCCGACCATGTTAGTTATTAGAGTGAAATTAGAGTTGAAATGGATATGTTAATGCAATGGAAAATGCATAATGTCCATCTTAACTTAAATTTAAATTAGATGAGATGCAATGTGATAAATTTACTCTGAAAAAATGCATTTAACTCTTATATTTATATTTTAAGAGATTGACACTAAAATTTTCCATTGGCCAATGAAATATGGAAACCAGACACCCAAAGTTCAGCCTTGATTTATCAATTTTCTACTATTTCTTTTTAATTTCAGGATGGTACAGTATTACAATCAGAACCTAATTGATTAATCTCGACAATCATTAGAGTTATGGAGTACATGTGTGATGCATGAAGGAATTAATGTATACAAAATACCTATGTTACTACACACTATGCTGATTGCCCTTATGGTGATTACCTACAATTTTGTTCGCTGTTCTTAAAATATTGCTAACTGTAGATGCAAAGTCATCACACCAAACCAGAAAGAAAAGCATGTAACCATAAAAAATTCTTCATATGCCTACAACATGAACATATAACAAAAGATTACAAAGAAGCTTTGTTATTTACCTGACATCACCGTTGCCAAATACTACACAAAACTGGTTATAATGATATAATTAAAGTTTCATACATCACTATGTTTTCTTAATGAAGGAGGAATGCTTCTGATGAAATACCCATTTCTCTGAATTTAAAATACTTTAAAAAGGCATTTAATAGCTGCTAGAAATGCACTCATGAAACTATAAATGTATGATTTCTGATTTATAATCCTGTTGAACAAAGGTAGCAGCAGGACTAATATATATGAACTATGGCAAACACAAGTGACTGCAATTAATGACGCATGATGGAAGAACATAAGGGTGAGTTAAAGAAAACTTAGGAAGACCCTAAAGCATGCTACATCACAATTAATTTGTCATGTCTAGAATCAGTTGTCAATCCAAGCTGAATAGGGCACAGATACATTAGTTGCGTTGAGATAACAAATATGTATTTTGCTATTTAATTATTAACTGAAGATAGCTAAAAAAATATTATTTGTATTAGGATGTTCATTACATTTTCTTGATGGCTTATCACAATTATAACTTCCCACCTTCCTATCATAAAACTTGGTAGTCTGCCACAATAATATTGGTCAATTCCTATGTTTAAAAGTTACAATAGGTAACCTATCACAACAAATATCTCTTTACATTTAAGCAAAATGATAATACTTTTTGAATCACATGATCTAGTTAAACTTTAAAACTTTAAATGATTTCTACCAAGTTTTACTCTGGTACAATATAGTTGCAGAAAGTCATAATGGAATGAGAGAAAGTACTTATTTAGTGGATTCAATGAGTAGGTAATTCTGTTATCTATTTCTGTATTCCTACTCACTACACTTTTTCTTTCTTAGCTTTTTTTAAATCTATATCAAATTTTACAAACAGCGTAAAAATTATTCTAGAACATAAAAACAATATAAATACTAATCACAGAGACTTCATATCATTTGACAGTCCTAGATTCATGAAAAATAAGAGTTTTTTTCAATGCCATTATAATTGGACAACATATTATCAATATTCAACCAGAAAATGCAGCCTATATAATTCGCATTTACAATTACGATAAAATTTGCCAAAGCTACACTGCTAAATTCAATACAAGCATGCAGTTGACTCTCTGGAGTTTGTTAGGCTATGTCATTAAACAGTTTCCCTCTATACACATACACTATTCCAAACATCACTTAAAATATTAATATTTCCAGAGGCTTAATCATTCCTAGGTTCTATGAATGCAAGATGTCAGGTTCTACTTCCTCAATGAGTTAATTAACTCTCTCTCATTTAGAAAGGTCTCTTTAATAGTTAACTTCCAAGTGGAAAATGTCAGATATCTTCTAAACCTAAGGAAATTTAATTTAAGGCACTATTAGCTTCCACTATTCCAAAGAATGTTGAAGCAATAGAAATTGCTCAATGTCAATTGATTCAGGGGGAGTATGATTATGCTTATTCAAATAATAATAATACATGGCTAGCCATAAAAATATTACCATATATTCCTAAAAAATATGATTTTTACAGTTCAAACTTAATTCCCATCAAGTAACAAGAGTAATTTTAAGAAATAATATAATTGTCTAAAGGAAATAATACATTAAAATATATTCTGGAGCTAGAAATGAGTAATAGCTGTAACTGTGTAAGCAGTAATTGTGGTAAGGAAAAAAGTAGTATGTGAAGTATTGTGGCAATTAATTTATGTTAGATATGAAATGGAACAGAAAGAAAGATGGAACTCATACATGAAAAAGTTTTCTTCTCAAATGAATTCCAGGATACTAAAATTATGGAAGAAATAACAATCTTAATTATTAAAAACAAATCACCATAAGAACATAATGTTTTATGCCACTATGAATTAATTAACTAATACTGTTATGAACCAAAAATCAGATGGGATATTAATAATTAGTAAAACAACTAAGCCACTAAGTGCTTCAAGTGATTAGATCAGAAATTATTCCTTTTGAATAAAGAATGAAAAACCCTCACACTTTTACAAGAACTAATGGATTACACTCCCCAAAGCATAATTGAAAAACCAATGTCAAACTGTCCAACCCAATCCTGTATAGGTTATGCTCCCAAAAATATCTCAAATGGTATACGCAACCTTTTTTTTAAGAAAAAATCCTTCAAAAGAATGAATTAGTGGAAGGTGGAGAGAGGCTACCACGCACAGAGACATGACGTGTACCTCTGAGATACGGGGGAGAGTTATGGCAGCTGGCCTTGCAGCTTCTCGGAAGAACTAGGGACAGACGCCTCACAAGGGTCGAGACCCGACCCACTCCTCCGACTGCTCCTCTTGCCTCAGCCCCCCCTGAAATAGCCAGGTCGCTCGCTTGTTGGAGCAGAGCGTGTGTGGCCAAAGCCATCATAAATGTTAACCGATTATCGATCTTTGGGCCATGGAATGCTAGCCCGTACTCTTTCTCTCTTTCCCAAAAAAACTATTAAGCATGAACAACGTGACCTAACCAACTTCTCATGAGACAATGATAGCTTCAGGAATTGTTAAGTGATAAGGAATGTAATGAGGGAGTGCAAAGAAGCTAACAGAGGGAATCACAGAAAACTCTTGATTATTTGGACAAAATATGTTACTTTATAGAGGTCTTACAATCTATGAGTCATTACTATTCCAATGGCTAAGAAAATATTAGCATTTATTTTGGAAAAATCATTATGTCTGCCAGTTATCTCAAATCATATATTACTAGTATTTAATTTCACAAATTGTTACATTTTATCAAGGTGGTGGCATCATACCTAGGTATGCACATATGTATGTACCAAGAAATACTTAAGATTTTTTTCCCTAGACAAAGGTAATTAGGATTAGTGTCCAACATACTAGTGTCTAGTTTTCTGTAATAGGTATCAATGTTTTTGTATCTTAGGTGCACGTGTATATAAGAAATTAGAAATAATAATTTGCACAATGATAATATGAACTGAAATTATGGTTACAAAATTGAAATAATTCAAAGTAGATTAATCATTAACAGATTCCGAAATGGTAATATTCCACAAGGCTATGCCAAGTTCTGCATTGTCTTACCTGAACCAGTATAGAAAGGCAGATA
Source organism: Calopteryx splendens (assembly GCA_002093875.1). Taxonomy (NCBI): domain Eukaryota; kingdom Metazoa; phylum Arthropoda; class Insecta; order Odonata; family Calopterygidae; genus Calopteryx; species Calopteryx splendens. The sequence continues at coordinate 119,073 of LYUA01000787.1, forward strand.
TATCAAGACAATTTTCATATATATTTTGCATAGGCTGAGAAATGATTTATTTCTTGAACATAGTGAAAGGTGATCTATAAATTTTAATTAATTCATAAAAAATAAAACTTTTCAGTTCATAAATTTAATGGTTTTGGAAATTTTCATGAATCATGTTGATCAATTTTCATAGCTTTATAAATGTTTTATTTAGACTATTGTCTATATATATTATCACATATATATTGAATCTAATAATTATTAATAACAAAAAAATATTGAGCAAATTCTTTTGTCATTCATTTATACCTAAGTGAAGGATCTTAGTCAATGAAAAGGGTTGATATTTTAGGTTGAAAATTACACTTTGTCAGTCAACAGATTAGACAACTAAATCTTACAGGAGTAAAAAATATTAGGAATACATAAAAATTTACAACCCTTTGAAAATCCTCCATAAACAAATCCGACATCACTGTGGCCATTTACAAATTGTAAATAAACTGCCAAATGATTTATACCACATCATGGCTTAAGAGCCTCAATTTTTATTACATTTTGTTTCAGCTATCTTCTCATACCTTATCAATAAACTTTATTTTTTCCAGAGATTTTAGAATGCTAAATGTAGAACATAATATGGCAATATACTAATATTACAGACATAAATATTGAAAATAATTCGTAAAGATAGAAAATAAAAAAAATAATAATGAAAATTAAATTTTAAAAATATTTAAATTTTTAGTTAATAGTCAAAAATTAATTTCTCCAATGAATTAAATGTCTTTTTCCTTTTTGTCAAAAAATAGCCAAATTAACTGAAGCTCATTAAGTCTTACATTATGTAGCATAAAACCAAAAATGTACACATAAATTTATGAGAATTGATCACATAAGAGAAGTAATAGTGCACTTATTTTTAAAATAAGAATGGTTTCATGAATGCCTATTTTATGACAATAAACTCATTAAATTATCTATCATGTATTATACTTTTTAGAATTAAATTGGAGAGAGCATTTTCCACATGACAGAAACCCATTACAACAGAATCAGAGAGGTGTATTTTTAAATTAAGAAAATCATGGTTGAAAAAATAAAATACTACTATAGTTATGTACCTATATTACAGTTCATTAATATGAGACTTAATTTACTGCAAGGAAGATTGATTACATTGTAAAATGTTAAGAGCTATGTCACAGCATTTAATGACTCTATAATATATCATAGGCGAACTTTTATTCTGGCAAAAAGATATACATATTACTATTTAAAACTAAACTTCATCATAATCTCAACAGATAAAATGGTCTTATGGGATTAACATTTAGCTAATAAAAATCTAACTTGAAAACTATTAAAATATATATCCTAGAGATGAATATTTTATACAGAAGAATATTTTGTACTGCTTTCTTTATAGATACTTAACATAGAAAGATGGCATATATATTAGCTAGGTTAAAACCTGCATATCGAATAATTTATTCACCCAAAATAATCAAGAGTTAACTGTGCAAATGTATTGGAAAAAGTAAAATTTATAAATAAGGAACTGTATAAAGCATACTGACTGATGGCAGCATATAAACTTACACTGCTTGCTTCCAAATGAAGATTTGCTATACATTGAGTAATAATTTAAGTAAAACCTAAAAGTACTCAATGTGAAACTTGAAAGCAGAAAGAAATATATACTTTAATAAGGCACAATAGATAAAAATCAATCATTTATACATTCTTGCAAGTTATTCCATGAAGTTACCATACATATTTTCCAATCTTCATTAACAATATTTGCCTAATATGATACAAAAATAAAACCACTAATAAGTCCAGAACAATGTGCAAATAACATATATGTACATAATGCCCGTACTCACCGTAGTGATTGAAATATGTAAAAATACTAAATTTCAAACAAAGAGCAAACAAATTATCCTAGAATTAAAGGCAAAGCTACGAATACTTAAAAAGTTTTTAACTTATCCAAGCTTGGCAGGATTTGGTATAGCAAAATAATTTGTTCATTTTTGATACCCTGATACGGAAAGAGAAAAGAATTGCAATGCCTTCAGGGAAGTTAAAGTTTCAAGATGGATTACGGAAAGTAGTATATAAATTCAGTTATTAATTTAATATGAAGGCTTTTGGCACACATTAATTTGAAAAATCAATGACACATGAAATGTATGCTCCTAATGAATGTGAATATCAGAGTTGATGGTAAGATAATGAGTTAAACTAACATGCAAAGTTTAAGCTGAAAATATGTAGCAGGAGCAACAATACGCATGAAATGGCAGGAATGCACACACTACTTCTTAAAAAGCAGGGATATACCTATCTACTAAATATTTGCCATGCATTAAATAGGTAAATTTTCTGAATATAATTCCTGCTTGACCTAAAGCCTAAATAGGAAGAATCAATGGTAATTTGTATTCAACTACATAAAAATATAGATAGGGAAACATTTTGAAATTACATGCATATTTAACTTGAATATATTGTGCAAAAACTCTGACATTAAAGGAGAATTCTGAACTACATACAAGCAGCATCACCTTTAAAAAACAAATAATTAACCAAGTAACAGAAGAAAAAATATCACCTTGTGTCTGACATAATAGTAAAATGAAGTTCTGAAGTGAAACTGTTGCTCTCTCTCTCTCAGAAATATTAAGTAACAATTATAACCTGGGTCAGCAGTTATGATTGAAAATATTGAACAGCAGTTAAAAATTTATTGCTGAAAAAGTCTAAAATTTGAATGTCAGAGTATTTTTTATGTGCTCATAAAATGTCATATATTTTTTGAGCAACAGAAAAAGAAATACCATTGTCATTCACTAAAAAGTCACTAAAAAAGAAAGCATATGTTCATTTATCAAATACATTTTGTCTTGAGCAGCTACAGTATGTTATGCAAGTACTATTACAAATAAGCCATTTGGACCACCAGAAAAGTATTTCTTCAATCCTTGAAAACAAAATCCTAAATTAACCAGCATTGGCTTGAATTTTATCTTCATCTAAATGCTTAGCAACTCTGACTTTCATAGAGAGTAAACTTGCCAATTTATTTGCATATCATTTTTAAAGAGAAATAGATTTTGAAGAAATACAATGAGGTTGCAAATTTGAAAATTCTGCCAGTTAAAAAATTAAATTTTCAGGAATTTACTCATTGATACTGAATATGCCACAATTAAAACTTTTAGGCCAGAAACAGAAAGATTATCCCACAGAACAAATGCTTTACATACATTGTCTACACTGTTTAATCAAGTCAGAAAAATAGGCGTTTCTTTAACTCTTCTATAACTCTTTCAAATGATGGAATATTGTTTTCTAAACTTCCTGGCATATTTTCGCTATGGCATATTTATGTAGCTGCAAAAGAAAATGTACAATTGCATATAACTATAAACACATTAAAATGCAATCATAAACATGAATATCCTAGTCATATAAAAACATAATTTGGTAGGCAATTTTTCATCAATTACAGTGCTTTCAATACCAGTTTCATTGTTTCTTTTAATGAGATAAGTAAGAGTTAGGAATGGCAGATTTTGTACAGCATAAAAAATTTTAATCAAAGACATTATGGCTAAACTATGAATTACAGTAGAAGCTTGGTATGTATATCACAACATAGGCAATAGTAATGATGGAAGAATATTACCTTTGATCCATATTCAATCCTTATACTTTTAAAGCAATCATGATACTCAAGCAAGTTTTGTATAAACCAATTTACAGCTTACTTTTCACTCAAAGTCATCAACAATTTATTTAAACTCAAATGAAAGAAAAAGTAAATTTGCATGGTTTATATCACTTGTAATCCAAATACTTTATCAGCTCTTTTCTATGGTTTCACTTCACTGGAAAACATACGGAGGTGGTCAACTAGGCCACACCCAGCTGGATACATTGCTGCTATCCCCCTGCAGCCTATTATTGTTTGTTGTATTGGTGAACCCCCATTATTGTTTCACCTACTCCAGCTCTACCAACCACGATGGCCTTAGCTAAATATGCACTGCTCACAAACCTAAAAAAAAGTTGCTCACATTGGGTTTTCCCAAATCAACACCCACTTCAGTATTAATGCCCTAAATAATTGCAATTTTCCACTGTGTTCAACTCGTCGTTTACACTAAGTAATGGCTGATACCACCAAATATAGTACTTAAGTCATTAATATGTTCCAATTCCACCAAATTATGCCTGAAACTAAGTAATTCATCCATTTCAGTGATTAAGACTGTACCCCAACTTTTACCAAAGTTTATGGAGATACTTAGTGATTTCTGACTTTTCTATATTTTCCTGAATGAGTTGGCCACCCTGGTCTATGGTGCACTGATTATGAGATGAAGCTATTATTCTAACACTTTTAGACTCAAACATATTTTAAAATCCAATAACTTAGGCAGCATTTAGGTAGAATATTGATGAACCTATTTGACTCCACTTACAAAATGGAATCACATTTAGAGTACAAGTGAAATAAGTGCAAAAGCTACCACCACAAGGAAAATTCTAATTCAAACCTTGTGAATCTCGCTTGGATTCACCTTGGGCTGTTAAAAAAGATTACAAGACCAAGAATTATAATACCATTGTTTAAGTATTGAGAATCGTGAAGTATTATACCTTCCAGGTATCGAGAACAGAGTGGCATTCAGAGTACCTACTAATTGAGATCCCATTCCTAAAACATATATATGTTAGGAATTATAGCATTCTACAGCTAATGCATCAACCGCATTGAAAATATTTGGCTCACTTAATGGTTCATTTTTTCTGTCCTTGATTAAACTACTCTTTTTCATAATTAGAAATCATAGCAATTGGTTCTCGGAAGAATTATGACGGAATATAAAATATTTGCCCGTTAACATTTTCCAATTTGGAAAATAAAATATATAATTTTGAACCATAGGATGGACAAAAACAAATAAGAAATATAGTTAAAATGTGTAACACGAGAGTGTATGCCAAAGCAATTGATTCCAATATACCAAGCTTCAACTGCAGATTTTAAGCATCTATTTTCTGAGCAATGAAAGCTGAATAAGTTGACATTTATAAATTTTAATCACAATAAATGTAGGAATTCTAAGCTATTGAAGAAACTTTAATTATGGTGCACAAATTTCTTTTGAGCGAAAGGAAAGATATAATCCATCATTCACAATACGAAATATTGGGCAGTTTCTTGCCAAAGTTCTTTCCATAGTTTTTGTTTACTTGGGCCTTAAACTATCTACCGGTTTGTGAAAGAATTTCACCAATTTAAATTCAATGGAAATTTGGATCTGACAATTAAAACCCAGAAACAACAAGAATGCTTGACTTGATAATTCCGATCAGGGAGGCTGGAATGAAACTGAACACGCCAAATAATTTTAAACAACTTTTTCAAGTATTTCTCATCATTAGGGCACTCCCCATTTTTTGTTATGGCATTTAAAATGTAACACAAAATTACCCCCATAAAAATTACTGCCCATTTTGAAGCAAAAAGCATCTCAGACTACCAAAAAACTCATTTTTAAACACTTAGGGGAGAGTGAGCATGTGAACTGCTGCAGCAGCAGGAGACTTACGAGAGATAGCAGCAGGGTCACGACCTCGAACTTGAACCCCGATAATGGCCTCCATGGGAACCTCAGTGCGGGGTATGCTAACTCCATGAGGAGGAAGGTAGATAGGTTCAAGTTGGCCAAAGGTACACTCTGGAGGGATGTTCTTCCGGCAAACAGAATGGCACTAGGAAGATAGAGCAATTAAAAAAAACATTATAGGGAATAAACTCCTGTAATGAAGGAGGACAATGCATATTAAAGAGCCAGTCTCGTGGACCTGATCTAGCCTGTCAAGTCCTTTGACTCAGCCCGTTAAAATATTTTGAGTAAATGTCCAGGTGGGATTCATTAACCTTGTAAAATGTTTAGAATAAACCAGACTAAAATAGTATGCAAGGGGGATTCATAAAGTTCATACCTTTAGCTGGAAATAGTGCGACTCTCTGAATCCCGTACATCATGGAAGTGAAATGAGATCCTCCATTTTTCAAACACATGGTACCTTTGATCTTACGTAGAAGAACTAATAAATATTCAAAACTTGAGGCATCTAATTTTTCCCTCAAAGATATGGACTTTATGAACACCCCTTGTACACTGCCAAGATAAAGGGAAACATACCTACAAACACTGAATACTATTTGACATTTGGTAAATTTACAGTAATTATTTTTTTTGGTGAATTTCTCACTTAAGCTTCAAGACCATTTGAAAGCACTTGAGTGGACTGCAGCAACAATAGGGTGGGCACTGACTACTGCTTAAAATGCTTCAAAAAGAGGTGACTTTGAGAGAGAATCATGTATAATCATTGCACGTGGCTATAAATGAGCACAATTTAACTATGAGTGAGGTTATGAGCACACTAGATTGGTCCATGAGGAGATATAAATCCTCTCTCAATTTAGGATTGAGAGTTTATTACAAAGAATTATATAGAAGAGCAGAAGAGGAAAATAAAACATGGAGAACTCTATGGTAAAGAAGACCCTGTAAGGAAGACCAAGGGATAAGTACATAGGACAAATAAAGAAATATGTACATACTAACAGAAAGGTTATCAGGGCACATTGGAATTGGCTTTGATAGGAGGACTGGTGTCAACCAATATTAGGATTGAAACACTGATGATGATGAACTTTGAAAGGAAATTCATTGGAAACGGAATAAGGTTCTCACAAATCACACTGAGAAGTGCACCATTATCATTTAATCCTAAGAACTACTGAATTTTATTTTCTTTTTTGTCATGATCTTAAAGTTTCCTCAAAATAAAAAACTTAGTTTTAACAAAACCATTCTCTAAATTCAATCTTTCACAGATGAAAAGGGTGAAAATTAAATGAATACACAACAACTCTCAAAATTGTTAAGCCCAAACTTGGATTATATTAGCCACATATGAACGATATTAATATGTTATCGGAAAAGGCTGAGATTTTAAGTGCTAATGGAAATTAAATTAGTCCACATTTTATACCACAGATTTCAAATACAATGGTTTTAATAGGTGAAAATAAGTGAACTTGGATACTCACGGTCATACCACACCATTCACACCTCATCCCAGCAAGGCACTCCCCCGACCAACAGGTCTTCTTGCACAGGGCACACTTGGCCCCAGAAGGAAGGTTTCCCTCCCTCCAGTGGTGCTCGTGCACAACCGATGACACCTCTTTCCCTGGCAGGTACGTGGCATTTTCCTTACAATCTGGCACTGCAAAGTCTTGGCACTCCACATGAACAAAATACTCACAGACTGCCAAAGCAAAGAAAGTAAAAAGTGAGTTCTTCAAGACAACATCCCATAAATAAAAGTTTTTCATATACTAAGGGCAAATGTTTTGGGAGGAGATGCAACCTGAATACCTAGGTTTATTTTATACCCTCAATATTTATCTTTGAAAAGAATAATGACTTAAAGTGCTCTGCATTGAAATAAAGTAGGATAAAAATTTTTTTTAGTCATCCCTTAACAGGATTCTCTGTACTTAGAATGGTTGAGGGTTTGGGATGTGGTGGTGTTCAAACTTGATAGCCTTAAAAATTATTACAAAAGTTATTCTGATCCACAATACTCCATCAGTTGCCAACAATCAGTGGCTCAAACAGTTTTATTTGTGATTCCAATTTAAATACTTTGATAAGAGAGAAATAATAGCAGCAGTACTTACTCTCACAGTGAATGGAGAGACTATCTTCAAGCCTCTTGCGACAGACATTACAAAATCGGCGCTTGTGGTGAGTCTGCTCTGACCAACAGTGGGCCACGGGATTCTGTTGCAAATAAAAGGTAATTGCCACAGTTAAAACATGTGAATTAAATAACCTGTCAATGATCTTTTATTGTATTGTTCAGAAACACTTTAATTACGGAGGTTAAACTAATTACAGGTTATATAATGAGGCAATGCTTTGTAGTGGTCAGGGCAGAGTTCTAACATCCTCATTGATGAAAACCCTAAAATCCATGTAACAAAATGTAAATGATCAATAACTTATTAGTAACTTGCTCCATTTCAAAATCATGAAATGATTTCCATTAAAAAACAAAAGAACCAAAATTATTGCTGAAATAAAAGATTCTCTCGCAGAAAAAAAGGGAGAAGTTAAAATAATATGCATCTGTTTTTGCATAATTTTTTGTATTGGAAACATCTGTCAAGATTGCTTATCAATTTATTGATCAATCCAAAAATATTCCACATTTATTATAAACAACGGCCATGTTATTAGGTGTAAAGGAAATTGAGTGGCTGTCCATTGATGGCACTCATCATCAGATTTCAGTCTTCCATTTTTCTGTCACTGACAAGGGCACACTTCTCTCCTGCTATACCCCACTGCACTACTTCCTTTTCCCTCATTTCACATAGTCTAAAATGGTTGCAAGAAAGCCAGCAAAGATGATGACCCAGTGTGCATATTTTTACTATGAGTAGGAAATTATCCTCTCAGCTCCATTTCATATCTTTTGAGTGAAATTAGAAATAATTCCCTGAGTCAAGATATCAAATACTCATCTTAACACTCCTATTTTCACTTCTCTCTCCAACCCATACGAATTAATTGTTAGTCTTAATAAGCCAAAAATGAAATATGCCATGATTCTGTCCTATCTGTACCCATTCCGACCTTCTTCCCAAGGTTAAGAAAAAGCTACCACCTCTACAAAAGGAATCCACCGAAACCAATGTACTTGTGGGAAATGCTACATTAGTCAACCAGGAAGATCTCTCAGATGCAGGCAGTAGGAACATGAGAGGGCCCTAATCAAGAAACAATTCTGACTCTCAGCAGTAGCTGAGCATCCAAGGATTGAACTTGGGCATGATATTGATTTTCACGACACAAGGATCATAGAGAGAGAAAACCAGTACTTTCTAAGGAATAATCCAGGAAGCCATAGGAATCACGAAGTACTTTGACAACTTCAACAAGGCAGATGGTCATCCCCTCTCCAATACATGGGAAAGACTATTCCAGCACACTCAAAGCGAGAAAAATGATCCTAAGAAGGACCTGGGAGGTTTAAACCTGAGTTCCAATCAGAACCCACTAGACTCAATGGCCAATCACAGCGCATCTGACCTGCCTGGCACACCCATATATACATGGACAAATCGAATTCTTCCTAAATGGGTCAACAGTGGCTGTAATTGTTGTTATACATTTTCTCATATGTTACCATTGTTATTCTTGTACAATGAACAATACAATACAAAGAAGTGAATTCTACAGAGCCATGAAATAATTAAAGAACAACAAGGCACCGGGAGTTGACAACATAAACAAAGAAATTATCAAAGCACTCAGGGTTAAAGCAAAGGATACCAACTTTGGAATAATCAAAGATAGCTATGACAGTGGAAGACTACCAGAGGACTTCAAGAAGAGTGTA
>LYUA01000787.1:219334-230979 GCA_002093875.1 Calopteryx splendens
GGGATTTGCAGAGCGGTGGGGGGGAGGGGGGGGTGGGGTCCCAGACCAGCCGTCGCGGATGTGAGGTGATGCGGACGCGAGCCCTCGGGGAGGTGAATGGTTGAGGGGACGATTTGCGTCCTCCAAATTGCAGTTCCGGGACAATCGTCTCCGAAGCAATGGGAGCAACTCCAGCACGGATTCGCACGAAACGCACGGATCTCGTTCACGGGTGGAATCCGCTGACTGCGGAAAACCTTTGCCAAATCCGGAAATACCGGAATAGGGAAGCGTGGTGGGGACGATTTCCTCGAAAGAGTCCCCCTGCGAGTCTGCTATTGGAGAGTATGGATCCCCTGACCGGATTATTCGCGTTTTCATGTTGACAGAAGTGACAGAAGTGCGAAAGAAAAAGAGTTTCGAGTTGGTGCGGTGGCTAGTGTGCTGGCTCTCCAACCCGAGGACCCGGGTTTTTAATCCCGGAAGGATTTTTCCGTGAAGTCGAGATCCCTAATTGAGTGCCGTGTGGAGAGAGCACTTCAAGTCCTACTTTGTCCGTCGGATGGGACGCTAAAACCGTTGACCCCTTAACTCGCCTTTCGTTAAGAGTATGCCAATGCCGACATTTTTAGTTTCTCTCCATCGTTCCTTCTATTCCCTGGAAATCCACCCTCCATCAAATTACTCACCTAGCCCTAGTGGCGAAAACGACCTCAGCTTTCGGTCACCTTCTCCAATAACTACGGAAAGAAAATAATCAAACCAAAACGTTTTTAGAACACCTGGCTCGGGGATTGACCTGTTTACCGGTCCTATTAGGGAATGTTTTAATCGTTCAACTTCTACCAAATATATACGTCAATTTTAGTGTAACCCCCGGACGAAAGTTTCCAGCGTAAAGACAACTTTTTCTCTCATTTATTAGCCTATCGCATATAATCAAAGTCTTCCAATGCATTTTTCATCCGTAGAAATTTGCACGACACAGAAATCTTTGAAATAGAGTTCACATCTGTGCTCGTAGGTTTAGATGCACGGTATAAAACTTCGCCAAGTTTTGTTACGGGTATTCATGAATTTTAATAATTTCCATTCCCTTAGGCATGGTAAGAAAATTAATCATTATGGTACTGAGCTTTCCAAACCTTCCGGAAATGTACACAAGGAGTAATTATGCTCTATCGAATGATTGTCCGTTCCCGAAGTAAAGAACCTAATGGCCGCAAGTGGGCGGAGCTGAGCGTACCTGCCTCACTTGCCTTCCTCGAAGCGAGCATCATGCTATGTTGCCAAATAGCCTCCCTACGCCCGATGGAAATTCAAAGTACAATTTGCGATGGGCATGCATAGGAGTTCTGGCTTCCTCTTAATTTGAGCATAACTGCATTATTAGCCCACCACACAAACAAAAACCAAAAGAATGTGCGATACAAATGTAAAAGCCAGGTGCAATGCCAGAGAGAGAAAATATTTCGAGAACAGTTAGAGAATCTCGCAACAATGTTAAAATAATCCTGGTGAGAGGGACGGGGGAGAAAGAGAGAGAGGAGATTGCGACAGTGATGAAGACTTCCCCGTGCGTGCGGTGCGTGGAATAACCACGCGGGCTCTTTCCTACGCAAAGAAACTATAATTACGCATGCGAACGTACAGTCTGAGGAACACCCCTTGCGGAAGATGGACATATTTATTTTCAATCACTGCCTCCCACAGCCTTCACATCTCTTCCAGGCGTACGAACTGCGACGACGACCACTCAGGTACCAAACTATGCACGCGCGCAAGTGTCCCTCAATTGCCTCATTGACGTCTGACGACGAGTCCTTCCGGAAACTTTAATCCTCACCCGGAGACCGTTCGGAGTTAAGATCCTCCCCCTCTCCCCCTTCCCGATCCCCTCCCCCATTCGGCTTCCCTTTCGTGCTGCTAACCCCGTCCCCACTCCTCCCCCCCACCCTCCGCCTCGGCACCCCATCGCCTTCCTAACCCGGTGCGGCAGGGTACTCCAACCCACTCCCGACCGGGAGCCTGGAATCCCTGCCTTCCCCCACCCCTTCCTCCTCAGATCCCCGGTCTAATAACGGGATCATTTAAGAGTGGGGGTCGAGGTCAATCATTTCGCCGAAGGCCACCACTACGTCAGGCGAACACTGTTAAGGGTTTTGGGGGGTTTGAGGGTGATAAGGAGGAGATGGGGAACGAAATAACTGAGGGTCTAAAGGGGTGTGAGATAAGGGGTTTGCCGGAGTAGGGTAACGGGGTAGGTCAACCAAGGTTAGATTTAAGTCGGATAATTATAATTAGTAGACCACTCGTAAGAGGTTGGTTTTAGTTGAGCCACGGAACTTTTCATTTCATTAAGTCATTTCTCTTTATTTTGTAATAATCTTTTTTCATTAGTCTTTAACTTCTACTTACTGTAAAAGAGGGTTGGTAGTTTGTGCGGGGGCTGGTACACTGGCTTCTCACCCCGAGAGTTCGGGTTCGAAACCAGGCGGTGGCAGGATTTTTCAGCGGTATCCTGATCTCTATTTTGGTGCCATGTGGAGAGTACTTCAAGCACCTACTCCATCCGTCAGATGGGACCTTAAAATGTGGACCATTTTGCGCTGTACGTGAAGAGTCTAATCCCGACGCCAGGTTTTTCTCCATCCTTCCTCCACTCCCTGAAAATGTTACCTCCACCAAAATACCCGCCTATCCCAATTGGCGTAAATGGCTGTCTAGGAGTAGAAGCAGGCCCTATCAAAATGGCGGTCAGCTGCCTCCCCGTAATGAATACTAATACTACTTTATTGTCAAATCTATTTCACGAAAATAAACTATTCACTATCGCTGCTTGGGGAATTGGTAGACAAGTTGGTGGAGCAGAACGTTTGCCTACTAAGTGGAGGCCACAGGTTCAATGCCCGGATATCACCAGCTCCGCCCAAACGGAATGATTCCTCGGGTACCACATTTTCCTGCTAAATTACGGGCGGCACAGGGAAATAAACTGCCCCCCTCCCCTACCCTGGCAGTGCGATCCTTCGCACACCATAAATAAGGCTCAAAGAGGTGAGCTTACACCCTCACCTATCAAGCCAACCTTCGGCATGATTACAGTGTTATTTTTAGCATTATGTTTCCATGTCCATTCCATTTAAAATTTCCTTCCGCGTAGAACGAATTTTAATGCGCTTACGCTCCACAACACCTTGGCACTCCTGAGTCCCTCGGAACAGAGACGAATCGATTGATTCAACACTGCAGCGTGCGTGGAAATAAAATGTTTCCCTTGCCACCACTCACGGGCGTCTTTTCTCAAAGAGTAGAAAAGGCTCGTGGGAGCGGCTGGAGGAGAAATATCGGCAGGGGTAAGTTGAAAATGGGAACACGAAATTCCAAGGGAAAAGTTTCGATTATCACTAATTTGGCTGGGTGCTGAGCTTGGTTACCTGGTGGGTAGAGCATTCGCCTGCTGACCTGCACGTTGGTGACTCTGGACACCCTCAGCTCTACCCAAGTAGTTTGTTTCTTCCAGATATTCCTGGGGTACCGAAGGTGACACAGGAAATGGAATTGTTCCCACCTACCAAGAACGTGTGAATTAGGGCTTAGGGCAACGAGGTGAGCTCTATCTACTCAATCTATCATGCCAATCTTATATTTGATTACTGTGGTTGGGTTGATGCCTACGGGCTCTTCTCAAAACTGAAGTATCCAAGTGATTTATTAAACATATCAGTTTAATCGTTTAAAGTCAGCAACACCATGAATCGTCAAGTTTCCTTTTGCCTCTCCCGCCAACATTTTAACATACGGCCCAGTTTAATAGCGTCTCTTTAAGAAAACCTAGTTATTAGACAACAACAGTTTATCCGATTTATAAACAATTCAGACTGCTCCTTAGCGTACACTTTTGAAAACCCTAGTAACTCCATCTTTGACTTAGCTAGGACATGAACGGTCAGTTTAGGCTAAACTAGCAATAATAAAACTGATTTTTGGAGTTTCAGTGTGTCCCAATCTTTATTGGATCATGCCCAACCTCAACGCCACGAATATTTTATTTTGGTGACCCACCTGGTATAATAGCCAATCATGTTTTGAGAAATAAAAATATAACCAGGGAGTTCAAATAGAAAATAAACACGAAAAATTGCTTTTAATGACGTTCCGGATGATTAAAAGTAATTTTAAACTACAATTTGTACAGGTAACATTAATTTCTAATTGTCCCAAAAATATTCAAATTGCCCCACCCTGTGGGGCACCCACCCCACGCTGGTAAACACGGCTTTAACCGGTCAAAGTTAATCTCCAGTCTAACGAAAAACTGCGAAAACGGTCCTTCATATGCCAGTTCCATCCACCTCTCCCCCAAAACCTAGGGCGTGTATGTAGCACACGGACGGCGGTCTCCCCAGGAAGGAATAGGTCTCTCACACACCTTAAGACCATTCCTCCGCCCTAAATGATACCTTTATCGCATAAAGGATATGTGCGGGGAAAGGAGGGGTGCAGAGGGGGGTTAGGTCAGGGGATGGCGGAAGGGATTGGGGAGGAGAACGACCAGTGCCCCGCTTCGACGTGAGAGGGCGGGCCTCACTTCCCCACTCGGTCAAGATGGATGTTTCGGAATATGCCCGCCGCGGCTCTGGAGCGCGTCCTAGGGTTTTGCGGTGACGCATGCGCGTGGGGTGCGCGATGTGCCGATGGTCCCGACCTCTAGCGGCAGGCCACCGAGACGTTCGGGGGCCAGGAGGGGGAGAGATTGGGGGGGGGAGGGAAGGTGGCGCAAATGCAAGAGCACGCGTTTTCCCCCACCCCCACCCCGATGCACTTCCGCATTGTTTTGACGGCCCATTGGGGGATTTCTGGACGACTCGCCCTCCCGAATGGCCTGAAGGACTGACCCCTCCACTGGCCGCCGAGCACCACCGTCGCCAGTCAACCCATTCGGGTTCCATTTTTGTTCATTTTCTGGGCCTCCACACACCAATCAGGACAACCGGGAATGAACGCACGAAAAACACACTGCCCACAATGAAGCTTAATAGACCTCTCGGGTACGTCACATTTTTCATAAACATCACTACATTTGGTTCCGGTCGAGTGATCTGGTCTTACAATTAATTTTATGCCTGACAAGTTATTCAATCACAATTCAATTTTCTTGCATTCATTAGCGACAGGATTTGGAGCAGGATCAGTGAGACTGTAAGCAATTGGTTCTAATGGCTGGTACAGGTCCTGGTTAAAAATACTATTACTGAGGTACGCACCATGTATAACGAAACTCGTCAACGACTCGAGTGTCAAAAATAGTGATGCTACAAATTATAAGTCAATCAGTGACGCTAAGGACGCATCTAAATTATTCTTATTCACCTACACTCGTCGTGAAATGCCATTGTATCACCGCTGGATAATCTTATTCCTCGGTACTGATAGAAATTTGGACAATTTTGCCAAGATAGCTAATCGACTGAGTGATTTTAAAGTAAATTTGAATTTATTATCATCCTCATTGCGTGGGTGCAGTGACACAATGGGTAGAGGACCGAGGTACTAACCGGAAAAAACGGGGTCGATCCCGTGTGACGCCTCTGGGAACCCATAGCTTCACCTAAGCTGTGTGATTTTTCGGGTACCAGGTCATCCTGGGAAAATCGCAGTTGGCACAGAGAAAGGAACTGGTCACCCTACCCTGATGTGTGAATTTCACACACCGTATACGGCTTATTATTTGGTGAACTCTACCCTCACCTACCAAACCGACTTTTGGGTTGATTACTGCGAGTTGATCATAAAATATTCAGTCGAAATGTGAATTGAAACATTCTCCAAGATTTCCTCCTTAATGAACCATTGGAACTTCATCATGACAATCATGGTAAGATGAAGATTTTTACCTTCCCGAAGATTTAAAAGGAAGCCCCTCTCCAAAAAAGTGATCATTTCCCAGACACTCTATGCCACATGGCATTTCAGTATGTGCTCCTCTAAGCAAAGGACACAGTTGCCGTCACTTTTTTTTCACCCTATGAATCAGAGAGTCATTTCGAAGCAGCTACGTAGATACCGCATCCATCGCACGCCGCATAAGAAGAGGCACAACATCTTCGGAAATTCAGCGAAATTCATCGGCTTCCCTAACAATAATCTATCGGTCATTTGGGAATTAGTTTCCGCGACGGAAGTCACACAAAACTTTCACACGAGCATTCCCCAAGCTCAAGGCCGGCCTTTTTACGAGCTGCTATTTCCCTCCCAGTCAACGCTCTGGGGTTTTTCTGCCCTGCAGTTCCAACAAAGGCTCGTAATGCGCATAAACTCAAGGACATCAACCCAAAAACTTACAGTAAGCCAAGCGAAAGCCGCCCCCGCACCGCTATTTCAACCATGTAGAAGGATCAAAATTTTTTACGCTTAGCTCCGAAGCTAAGGTCCGTATATCATTCTCCCCATGGAAAAGCATCATGGACTCAACCTTAGGGTCCTCGTGCCTTGCCTACGATAACAGTCGTAGAGTCGTACTAACCTTTCTAACTCAAACCGGAAGGCAGCACGCCGGAGTTTTCTATGGGGGAGTGACATTATGGGTAGTAGAATAACAGGCTTATAGTGAGGCTGGGAGTTGCCAGCCAAAAACTCATAAGATGGCGGCAGGAATCAAGATTTGAATTAATTCCTGTCACTGGGGGAGGTGATTTCACGTCAGCATACAGGGGAACACTCCAAATGACAATTAAGGGAATTCCTCGACAGCGTATTGTACGAAGACATCCTCATGGGAGTAAATTGATACGATTTCGCTTGGAGATTCGACAAGAAAAAAATTATTTGTCGTGATCGAGAATTCAATTGATTTTTCCAGTCGAGTGAAATTTGGGTTTCCAAGAAAACTCGCCTCGAATTAAGACGTCTTGGTGGTGCAACTGGTTGGTTAACCCACCAGATCGGCAAATGTTAGATAACGGCTTTCAAATTCTGGTCAGGCCAAATTATTTTTTAATGGCGAATCCACGAAAAGTGAACCTATTAGGAATAGTCACGTTCCTCATAAACTCTCCAACCGAATTGCTTCGGTTACATTGGAAACTCAAGATGAATTCCCCTTCCTGTCTCACGGAACTGATCATCTGGATGGCAATTCAAGCCAATTCCAAAAGAACCTTCAGCGTTTAAAAGAATGGCCATGAGAATCAGATTTTTCAGAAATAATCAATTCATCATGCTATAAGTTTAGATGTATTAAGATATCCCATGCATTGCGATTACTAACTGCGATATGCAACAAAATAAATAGCTGTCCTTCTGACGGAAAAAAAGCTATTATCTACGATGTATTATGCTCGGAAGCATAGGAACTGAAAAAAGAGGGAAGTTGAGAAAGAAGGTCGAGAAAACCACGGATGGAATAAGGCCTTGGGTGGAGGCCTTCTTTCAAATTACACTTTTACATAAAATATGAGTGATTTTGCGAAAAACGAATCGATCACGAGGAAAGAAGATGCCCTCAAAGATGTATCAAACGCCAAAAGGAAACTCGTCCTGAAAAAAATAGGCGAAAGTACATAGTTCATTTCTAAACCGTCTCCTTATTCTGTAAAGAGGCATCACGGAAAGTATTTACAGATAAGTTCGTGAGTTTTTCTGTTTCTAAAATTTCGGTACCAAGCAACTGCGTTACGCAGGCATGTTGAGGTTAAACAACACTTAAAAAAAAAGAGAATAATTAGAAAAATTAATTATGTCTCATCAATCTGTGTGTGTTCGCAGTAGCACAGTGCGGCAAAGCGCTCGGTTACCGAACGAATAAAAACCCGGGTTCGAATCTCGGATGATACGTTTCCAAAAATTCCCAAGTGGTGAGAATCCCAAGATCGCGGAAAGCTGGAAAATTCGAGAGATTCGAAAATTTCACGCACACGCAACGGAACCTAAGCTCGGGATGAGCTCTACCCTCGCCGTTTAAATTCAAAAACCATCCTCCGGGCCGAGTACCGTGATCGGTTAGATCCATGCAATCAAGGAAAACCATTCGAGATGAAATAACTTGACGGCGATAATCAAAGATCCATATGGTATAATTCAGTCAAAGAAAACTGTCCATCACACCACCTAAAAGCAAGCGCCGCTGAGTTTTCTCATTCCTAAGATCCGGAGCATATTCTTCTCATAGTGAGAAGAAACAGGGTTTCAGGAAACAGGGACAGGGTTTCGGCACATCCATTACAGAATAGATGGCGGTTATTTAAAAATAAGATAAAAAATCGTTTCAGGCAATACCTTGTGGAAACGTTCGAGATGAAATGAACTGAGACGTGGTAATTCTCCACGCCACATTATATCATACATGCCCATGAAAATACCCAAGCCACGGCTCATTTTAGGATGGAGGTTGTTTATTTTTTAAAAGTTAAGTCAAACTTACGACAGTTAATTAATTTTATATGGCCTAAAAATTTGTCCGTGAATTAGAGCTACAATTGACACTGCAAACCAAAGAGATCATCTCACCATTATTATACTTATATAAACTTATTATAAACATAATAGTCCTTGTTCCTCTCAAACCATTTACCCACTCCTCAAGTACCTATGTGTCGTGAAAAGAAAACTAGCAGCTATCGTTCAAGGGTAACTTTTAATGGTTGTAGCGACAGAGTAAATTATACAAGTAACAAGCAGAATTCAGGATGTATGTGAATTTAAAAAAAATAATAATCTCCTTGTCAGAAAACTGAAAGATTGTTAATTTTGCTAATATGGCAATATTCCTCAGCTTCACGATTTATTCTTTACTGTAATAGCGTGTGTGTTTCGTCAAACATTAATGCAGTTAAAACTTATTATAGGGATTTCAAAATTTCGCTGAATTTAGACAAAGTTACACGTGCGTATTAATGTGCGTGGAGGGATGCGTCTCTGTTCATTTGGAATCGTGAGGAAAATGTACCTTCAGGGCCCCTTCCTCGTAATTTGAGCACCGTCTTCAACCTCGTACAACACTCGCGTGAAATATCAACAGCCTCCAAAACCAATCCCGTTAATATCGGAGTTGCGCAGATCACTTTGTACGTTCCTTTAGGCGGCTTGTGAATAGTGAATTTTTATTTTTATTAAAAAACTTAAGGGTTAACATTGCTGGTCTGAATGCAAAGAAGGAAGTGTGGTGAAGATTTCCTTGAGCAAAATCAGCGCGTAAGAGTAATACTCAAATCTAACATTAAGGTGTTCCATTCGATCTTCGAATGCGTACTGATTTCGCTAGAATTCGACAAATATGCTCTGCAACGACTTCGTAAAGGGTCTAATAGAAAAATCGGCATATTAAAAAAATATGTTTTTCTACTTACAATTAGTTAGTACCTAGTTAGTAGCTTAACCTTATGGCAAATGGAATATTTCCGCCTTACTTCAATCCCTTAACATATTTTACCCAAGAGGTGATACAAGGAACTCGATATCATAAAATCATTATTTCCCTTAATATGCATCAATATCGGACGATAAATTTTTCTTAAACTCATTTAAAATGAAATACTACTGTATTTAAAAATTCAATGGAGTCCAAAACGCCATATTAAATATAATGAAGATAATATATAAGATAACATAGTAATTTTGGAAACAGGTGGTGGGAGTGAAGTTGTTTTAGTGGAAGTAGAGAGTACCAAGCCTTTACCTTATATTGTTAGAAATATTAAAGAAAAAATGACAGCCGAAATCGGCCAGTCTCTGCGTCACATCTACACTTGCATCATACGCCGTATGCATCGACGCAGAGACTGGCCGATTTCGGCTGTCATTTTTTCTTTAATATTTCCAACAATATAAGGTAAAGGCTTGGTACTCTCTACTTCCACTGAAACAACTTCACTCCCACAACCTGTTTCCAAAATTACTATGTTATCTTCATTAGAAAATATTCATACATTGTTTTATTAAATCCATGATGACTAGATTGACAGATAACGGGATAGCTACCATGGAGAGCTACCATAAAACAACCCTAGAATTTATGAGTGCTCATTATGATGATTTTCTACTTCCATTGAAACAATTTTCAATGGAATCCGCACAAACTGGTTTTGACATTACAATGTGTGGCGATCACACTACAGGATGGGACCACAATGTTGAAACTAGTTTTTAAGAATTAAATTGTTTCAATGGAAGTAGAAAATGCATCGACATCATGAGTTATCAATCCGAGAATTGGTTTGTAGAAACTCTCCAAGGTTTTCAATCATATGCCTATCTCTTCTTTCCTTCTTATTTCCATATCGATGTCTCCCAACACCACCACCTGGATAGCAACAAGCTGATTTCACCTAATATTTGCGAATCCATCCAAGTGGAGATCAAACCTTTCCCCTTATTGCTCCAAAATAATGGCTACACTTTTCTCTCCGGCAGGACGCCCAAAAGTAAAAATCTCTGAAACTTTTGCATTGTCCTCGTATCCAACCATCGACCAAAGCCTTAGGGTCCTTAAATACCCCTAGGCACACCCTTTTGAGGAGCCTCTGAGGTTACAATGTAGATGGACTCATGCAGAGACCGTAAAACCTAGTTCCAACACTACAAGGTCATCTTCAGATATAATATTCAGAAATTGCAAATAAGATACCAGTTCAATTTAAGAATATTGTTTCAGGGGAAGGGTTTGGGACAAGAAGGGCAGAAAGTTAAGAGTTAGCGATTTTTTACTTTTGTGCATCATCTCAGGGAGTAAGTATTGACCGTAAATTTTATGCAGAAAAATCTACTCAATTTAGATTGTGGGAATTTGGTGGAAATAAGGAAGTCACGCAGTATTGACTTGGTGCTCTCAATTTCCTCTGAAATAATTTAATCCTCACATCGCGGCTCCAACTTTACATGCCATATTTAGGTGTAAACTGTTGTAATCAGCTTACGCGAATAAATTTTATTTTTTGCAAGCCTGGATGCACAGAGCAAATTTGACCAAATACTCGTGATTTCCACCTAACCTGATCAAATATGGGTTAATTCCAGCTAAACGTGTCAAATTCCGGCAAAAAATTGATGATCAATGTCCTAAAATTCGCGATGTCTAACAGGTTACAGACAGCGGCGTAGACAGGTTGTCGGTGACCTTTCGCAACAAATACTTGGGCCCTACCTCCTTAAATTTAGTGGGCCCCTAAAAACCTAATCGATACAGCATGCTTTAGAGATGAGCCGTTGTCCGTGAGGACGTATCTGAAAATAAGAGCTGTTTAAGTACCTGATTCCGCTTTACCTAAAAAAATAAATTACTTTAAATGCATACCTGTACGAAATGTATAAAAAAAAGGATCGCACCCTGACTCGGGGCCCCCGCATTGAGAGGTAATGCGCCCCCCTCCCCTTAACACCCACCCCCAATAACGCCGCCACTTACATCTGAATACGTCAATTTCCTGCACCAAATTGACGGCTAATATTTTCCCACTAGCTGTGAAACAGTACAAAAGTAAAAATATCACTAAAACTGTGGACTTCACACGGAGGGCCTTATTCTCAAGGCCCTTCACTTAAAGCCAAGGGCCCCACACAACGTCGGCGGCGGTTCGGTGTATAGATGGACGCATGCGGAGACTAGCTGATTTCGGCAGTCTTTTTAATAACCCCTCCCCACCCACCCTCCCCAACCTCTCAACTCCGGA
>LYUA01000787.1:240642-250980 GCA_002093875.1 Calopteryx splendens
AAATTAACCATCTGGAGGTAAGTTTTCAAATTTTGCCTGAATAATTGCACACATCCAAATATCCAAAGTTTCCAAATATTGAGAAAATAATTCATCACGTAGCCATCTAATGCTTTGCTTAATACGAGCAGGTAATCGCAGTTTCCATTTCCATGAAGTATAAAACGCAATGTTGAGCATCACGTGATTTGTATAAAGAGCCAATGAAGCAGCTTATGGATTTTCCGCGGAAAAGTAATATTAATTCAAGAATAGGCAACCCTCCAGTGGTCATAGAATATTTTATGCCTAAACTTTGACTCCCGTGCCTTTGTACAGCGTTTTGTGATGTTAATTCCGGCATGCTCCATGCTTGCAACAAAACCAACTGAGTTAATAAATAACGTCTAACACGGCACTTTTAAATTAATAACATAGTGATTATTAACCGGGGTTTCTCTTCAACCAAGGGTGACGTGAGGCATGACTACGGTAAGCACAGGATAAATTTATTGGATAAATCCGAAAAAGATATTTGTCTAATTTTCCCATTTACAACCGTAAATTATTAAATTTCACCAAAATTGCTTCAGTTTATGATTGTTGACATAATAATGTGCTGCGACTGTGATTTATTTATGCCAACTATGGTGTCCTAACCTAGACTTTTTAAAACACCAGAATGACCTATTCAACTCTTTTACGTTAGCTGCGTTCACATGAACAAAATTTGAGAATACGAATGAGTGCATGCGTCAATGCTATTGACGTTGAAAATTTAGTAAGGCACTAAAATTAGATCATGTAGACTCGCCATACCCAGTAAGGTTACGAATTTAAAAAAAACTCTGAAATTAATATGATGACTCAAACGCAACGAGTTGACATGACGAGAAATGACGTGAACCTAGCTAAATAATAAGGACGGTAGCGCAACAAGGATTTTAAGGTTGAGGTCTATAATGCCGCATGGGATGTGACGCAAGGCTCCACTCCTTCTCCTCGAGAAAGCGCTGTGCAATGGTCTCGGTAAAACTTGAGAAAGCACCGTTCCTACGGAGATTCGTTTTTTTAAATCCCCGAACACTACTGAATGCACCCGCATAAGCGACGAGAACGGAGACACTTGGTGCTCAAATTTTTTGTCCCACGCGTAGACTTCTGAATCACGCACGTAAATGATAATGTGCTGGGTACCTCTATCGGGAAAATCCGGCAGGGTACAAGGCAGACACGAACGATTCGGGAGAGGGATAAGTCCTCCGTTTTTATGCCGTAGGGAAGGTAATGCAGGACAAGGGCCGTGGTTAAATAATTGCACAGCTGCAATCCATCTCAACAGAATGCCACCCGGAGACGTAGTCCGGGGTGGGGAACCCCGTAGATGAGATGTAACTTTGGCCAATATTCTTTGGAGCCCAAAGCGTTTCACATATTTTTCTAAAAGTTCGTTCAATTTCATCAACTTCCTCACGATCTTAGATGGATCCCGGCATACTATATTAGACTTGAAGAAGGGGATGCAATCAATCGCTCCCGTGTCTCCCCAACCCCTTGCCACGTGGACAATACCCTTCCCCACTCTATGGAGTCATCCCGAAGCACGTTTCCACCAGTTGGCGTAGACGACATTTTAATAGTAAGGAAAGTATTTGGACAAATATCAGAAAGAATTTGTATTTTTATGCTACTCCACTATTTATTGATTTTAGCTTTTTTATATAGTAAGTTTCTGGTGTTATGCCATCCAAGAACAATTCTGGAAAAATAATCCATCGGAAGTATTACCCTTAGAAGCTTTCCGGTATACATTTCTAGTTTTGTGGCAGAAAAACTATATTAAAATATCTGAATTGAACGTGTAACTCTTCCCAAACGATATAGTATTCATGCAACTTATTTTTTAGCCTAGACTCAAATGATCCCATATTTTCGCAATTGGTTAATAATTTTCTGCTGAACATTTTGTGCGTACGCAAACCAATGTTCCCCCTGATAGAAACCAAATGGCAGTGATTTAAATAAACGTTACTCTGTTTTTATGTATCCATTTTCTCTCATTTATACGACCTACACGGTTTTCACACATCGTAAATGCTTATTTTACGTATTTGATAACTAGCTTCACAAAACAAAAGTAATAAATATGTACCATGTGGATCTCAATGCCTGAAAAGATAATATAATTATGCACACAAAAGTCATTACTTATAGAATCATGATCAATTTCAAAAACCAACATTATTTAATGGCAGATGGAACTCAAGTGGATATAGTGTAACAATTCTTGTGATACCTTATTTCTGGTGTTACAGTTATCATGGGAAATCGCTAAATTGTTTCTTCCCATTTAAGGTGGTCATAATCGTATTTTTACCTTTAATAAAAAAATATTGTTTTCCAAAATTAATCTTTTTGGCCTTCGTGGCCCAAACGTGCGCCTTTTAACTAATCTTGAATACTCAAGTTGATTAATTAGCAAATACATATGGTTTGATTAGAGTTACAATTGTTATCGGAAATATGTGTTCACATCTAAGAAGAAATCAATTTTGACCCGCATATGAAAAGTCAAAGAGTTCCTGAGATTGAACTATTTTACCCTTTTCGATCGTAGTTGAGATCCTTTTTCCCCTAGCATTTTGGTTTACAATGTCCGCTCCACGATGAGAGACTCGTGTATTCTTTGTCGCAGAAAATCCGAAATAATCGCATTATATATGCATTTAAACTGCCGTTGTAATATATTTCAGAAGTAAATTATTGCACAAAACGTTTTCCTAGTTCACCAAATGGGAAAAAATGCCATGTGACTACCAAAATCGACAATTTCGACGATTCTGAAATGCTATTCCTCTATTTAAGTGGTGAGGGATCTCGAATATTCGCTGCCACATTATTTAACTCCACACCAATAGCTTTTGAAGCTCAGGAGTGTGAGAGTGCTCCTGGAAAACGATGGAATTGTGATGCTTTCGGGCAGAAAGGTTCTCTTTGCGCACAGTAATATGAATGTCTCCTCACCACTTACGTAAGGGGATACTAATCCTGATCAATAATCTAAACCTGGGAGAGGGTTATACTACGGAGCGAAGACGAAAATAGTAGTATTGATAGTTTATCTCCTTAAATATATTTCACCCTGAAAATAGGTAGACTCGAAGCCATCCAAGTAAATTCACACATATATGTCACAGTTTTCATATAAAATCATGGATTCTGGGATTTAAAAAAATATATTCCGTCGTTTCATCTATTGACAGCTATTATTATAGCTAAAGCTGTTTATTTTAAATATTATAATAGCTGTAGCTATAATAATATTTAATATAAACAGCAGTTTATTATTGATACCTCCTTTACAAAAAAAGCCGTTCTTTCATGAATTCAATGGGCCAAATAACTACGCAGAAAATTTTATCATGACTGTTTAAATGTAAAGAGTTCCAGTGTCTCGAGATTTTAACGCCTCGTAAAATCCTATCCTTAGTTTACGCGGAAGTTTACCTAACGTAAAAGTTACTGACGGGTCCAATTTTATAAACAGTTCAGACTGCTCTAGAGTGAGCATAACCGTAGTAAATCCGACTTTAACTAGTACGCTAATGGTAGGTTTGGATTTAAAAAGCAAATCATAAAACAGACTTTTAGCTTTAATCGGAGGTTAAAGGTAACCTTCAGTTTACCGATAAACCGAACCAAAGTGTTTTGAGTTCTTTTACAAAAATATACATAGCTGTGTGATATTTTCAAAGTCGGTTATACTGATTTATTGCTCACAGTTATTTTGATTAATTTATAGCTCATAATTTACATCAAACATATTATATCAATAATACATGTTTTTTAAAAGAAAAAGTTTTCACCGAAGGATGCCTCTCTTGAGGATTTCAATTAACAAAAAAATGGCTTCTTCACCAACCAAATATATGAATAAACAACTTTTTTTCCGAATTAACTGCTTGCCAGAAGAAAACAGAGCAATGCAGTTTCTCATTCCGCCCATGGCCACATTTTCAAGAGAAAATAGCCAATGTTTGAGGCTCTCCAGGAAAGCCATCGCAGGATTATTGCATCTTAAAGGTGGGCTGATTGCAGCCTTGCCATTCTTCCCCACATCGTTCTCATAGCTTTTTACGAACTGCATCCCCCATTATTTGGTCCTTGGGCGTGTTCCCCTTGAAAACAATCCATCCCTCTACTATAGCTAACAATGTCTCTAAAAAAAAAACTCCTCGTAAGATTACCCGAGTCCTCCCCCGTGGCTTGCCTTTCCCGAATAGCTACTTACTGCTCTCCATGCTCCCCTTTTCCCTCTCCGGTACCCTGACTTCTGAGCTTTTCCCTCCGAGTGGCCACCGAATAATTGGCTCGCCAATATTATTTCGGAATGCACCATGCTCCACGCCGTAACAATTCGCGTAGGACTGCCTCCACAAGTCACTTCCCGGGCACCCATTATAGGGCACCCGCTCCATCAAAGGTCAGCCCTCAATTTTCAAATTTCTGTGGGGAGGGGGTGTGGGGGGCGAAGGGGTGAGTGGGAGGCGAAAACTTTTAGTTCGACTTAACCCAAACCACCGCCGCCATCGCCAAAACCACCACCCCTCCACATAAGGTCACGGGGAGGCGTCGTTGTAAGCGTATTAAATTTCGTGGCAATATGGTTACAGCGAGAAAGGAGGGAAGGAAGGAACCGAAATAGGGACGCGTTATTTTATAAATACATGGGACGGAGCCGGAAAGGTCAGGGGTCAATTTATGATCCCACGGCGGCCTTCAACCTCCGGCGTCTTCGCGGGGCAGCGAGGGAGCGATGCAGGGAGGAGTGATGGAGGGAGGTGGAGGGAAATGATGAGGGGAGCGGAGTTTCATATTGGCATCTCCGCGCAAGTTCCCCCGGTTTGATTACCAAAGAATCCGTTTGATTTGGTCCTTTGAAGGACCGTTCGAAAGGCTATGACATCGATATCCGACGACAGAGATATCTGAATTACGCGTTAAAAATCACCACCAATTTACGTTGCTATTAATGAAGAGATGAATATAATATAAACTGTATGTAATAAGAAAATACATTAATAGTAAGAGCCGATAATTATCGTTCCATAATAATATTTAAAATAAATATGACAAATTATAGTTTGTTCAGCTCCATTATGCACAAGAGTAAGTGAATATTTCTGTTTCGACAAAACTTCGATGGAGAAAATAGCATTACTTTTATCTTCGTAGAAGCTTTGAATATTCGTAATGTTCGATTTATATAGATTACTCTTTCAAAGAAATACAAATACATTTTGCGCGATACTTTTTACAACACCATCTGGCCCCTGACATTGCCATCATTCCATCATCATAATTAAGGGAAGTAAAAATTTAAATTAATTACCTTGGTATTATTATTCTCGTAGGTTATATTAACGAAGACATTGCGATTGCGACAGAATTTATAAAAAGGAAGGATCAAACCATCGGTACTCTTTGGGTACAGGCAGATTTAAGGAAAGATTAATCAAGGCTACTACGTGGAGCATAGCAATGCACGGTTATGAATATCGGCCTTTGAGGAATGAAGAAGCCCACAGATGGGAGGTTTTTTCGGGATTTGGGTATGGAACGCAGGATGGAAAGAATTTACTGGACAGAGAAGGCAAGCAAATAAGTGGCGTGGATATATATGGAAAGAGTGGGATTTGACTAGGTAGGTTCGGAGAAAACCAAGAACGTGAATGGAGGACACGGTAGATGGTGGCGGGACGCCATTTGGAGGAGGAGAGTGGATAGAAACGGATGGTGTGAAGATGAGAATAGTGCGGGGGAGGATAAATTGCGAGGCGGAAATGTCTGTGCCATTGAAAAGGGTTTTGGAAGACCATAGTAATGTGTAGGGTTTAAGGAACTATGCAAAACTCACTTCTATATGGTAGGCTGTATAAGATCAAATTACTACTGTCGGTGAAATTCGATCGTAATTTATATACGTTTTTATGTGAAAACCTGAATTACGATTTCCTCTTTCTGGTTGCTCACGGTTATTCCATATTGCTTTTAAATGTGTACATTTACAGATTACGTTTTTTTGCTCACTATGGTATGCGAAAGCACAGATTATCTCGTTTTTTTAAACAGGTGATTAACTATTTAATATGAAAATTTGAATACGAAAGGGACATGCTCCGATGGCGTTCTATTTCGAGTAAATAAAATCCAATATTTCACGAAATGTCAAAACCCCAAAAAGTTAGAGGAATTCTAATGTGCCAATTCAATTTCACGAAAGAGCTCAGGGCCCCGATAACACATGAAAGTCTTCATCACCATGGTCAGATATAAATAAACTCTTTAGGAATGCATTTCTCCAGCATGTTACGACGATCCAGTGACGGCCTATTCTCACAACGCTTCGCCAGGTGTATTCAAATCCGTTATAAAAAGACAAGTCTAGTCACACTCAAATTGAAACGCACACAGCATTTCTCGTTGACTTTGCGAGTGAAATCACCACATCTAATAAGAAAA
This sequence comes from Calopteryx splendens, assembly GCA_002093875.1. Classification (NCBI taxonomy): domain Eukaryota; kingdom Metazoa; phylum Arthropoda; class Insecta; order Odonata; family Calopterygidae; genus Calopteryx; species Calopteryx splendens. The sequence continues at coordinate 247,144 of LYUA01000787.1, forward strand.
TTCAAGACCTCAAGAGGCGGTTGTAGGGCAATTAACGTGCTGGCCTTAACGGTTTTAGCTTTTTTAGTTACCCTTTAAAATTTGAAAAATTGAACTTATTTTGACTTCTATTAACCTTCCACTCGAGGTTTAGAATACATTTGCTGAAAATATACATGAGTATACTATAACGCATAATACGCCAAGTTTATTCCAATATGAGGAGGAGGAGAGAGCGTATAAAATTTAATGTTTGAATGGAAATAAGATGGGATAGTACAAGGAATAATTCAGGGAGGAAATCCTGCCGAAATGAGAATCCTGAGGACGTCATTACCAAGAGTAGCACGGCGATGAAGGAATCTCGCGGCGGAAAAAAATATGAGAGGCGGAGTTCTCCCACCACCTCTCGTACTGGGGGAAAAAAAAAGATTCCGTTTTTCTTCCGTATTGGACGAAGCGACGATCCCGAAAATGCACACTTGGGGAGTATTTTCCGGTCTCGTTAAACGTTTCGAGGTCAAGTGAGCCGAGTGGGGTGCTCTTTGTATTTAAAAAAAAAGAAAAGAAATCCTATTAAACGTTCAAACCGAAAGCAGCTTGTTGCTTCGCGACAAGTGGCGCTGGGCTGAAGCTGCCCGGAGACCGGCGGAGTCCGGGAGGACGGTGACGGGAGTAGTGCAGAATCAACGCGTCGGTGTGAGTCTCGAGAGATGGGACGACCGAGCACACGACGACGCCGCCCACGCCTCCATTGACTTCCACTGACGGCCACTGACGACGAGCCATCGCAGTTAAAAAAAAGTGCGGGACAATCTCATTTCCACTTGAGTTTTCAACCGAAACTCCCATGAAGGTGGAACGTCCTCTCCGTTCGTGACTGGATGACGCAAAACGTTCCGCGGTTGGTGGTCGATGTGACGCGATGCGGTGTCACCCCGGCGTTACCCCCGCGTGTCATCTTTTACGGTGTGCTTCGTGGAGAAAAATTCAAATGCGGGGTCGTTTCCAACGCAACTGCTCATACCCTGCAAATCGCTTACGCAAGGGCGTTTGGCAGGGGGTTTTTGGGTAGCCGACCGTTAGTGCTATTTGGTGATTATTTGGCTTTAGGTAACATTTAATTTTCGGGTTAATCAAATTTTCATACGCCATGTGTCTCACTTCCGCGGTTAAGAACTGTCCAAAGAGAAGAAGGATTCTTTTAAATCGCTCTCCTCGGGAGCCAATCTCCTCCTTAATTTCCTCGTCGTCGTCTCCCAAATTTAATGCGTAGCTAGAATACATCCTGCAGTTAAGAGTCGCGTTGTCAATCCGGTGGAAGTTTCCGTATACCGAAGAAAAGTCTTATTTTTTCGTCGAAGTCTCTTAACAGCAAACGGCGATGAATTTTCTAAATTTTAAAATTGTCAGCAAGACAAATGGGGTGTACCATCAATTTTAGGAAGTTTTCGAATTTTTCAGCGAATGAATGTTTATTAGTACAAAACCAACACGGCGAGTGGTGGAAGAAGAACCATGAGGATTCCTCCGGTAGTTCGATTGATGGCAAGATCAGGGCTTATTGTGCTACATTAGCAGGTAACACAGGTTTTGGACAACACATTGGAAAACCTTCGTGCATTCGTAAATCAAGAGCGCCAAATTCTACGGTGGGTTTGGTGATGAAACTGGGATCTTGTCTGGGAGTCAACCTACGGCAATCTCCAAATGCCTAATTGTGAACCTGTACTTCGGACTATGCGCACATCACCTATTTTCCTTTCAAACTCCGACAGCTGATCAAGGCCACGGCAGTGTGTCCTTAGTCATGAAATATTCCCTGTAAACCCACTTGACACTAGCGATTCACAGTTTCTCGTGGGCTTTTGGGAGCATGCAACGGTTTCAAAATATCTCAACGTTAATCGAGGACCGAATTAAAAACCATTACTATTACGGGAGGATACGTATGAGTTCTTTCAGAAGGTCACCATGTCTCCAGTGTTTCCATTTACACTGCTTCTTGAGTATTACTTCTCTAGAATATTCTCGTTGTGCGAGGAAATTATTGATGGGTGCTTTCTAATCATAATATTTATTTGCATACGTACAGATGAAAAAATAGGTTACCCACTGCTCTTTAATCAGCCTACTGGGAGAGAGAGAGAAAGCACTGAAAATGGAAGAAGCGAAGAATACAAGAAGCTCATCGAGCGAAGGTTCCCTTCAGACGTTGTAGAGCAGCAAAAGAACTAATGAAACGAAAAAGGCTCGCTGAAGATTCCTTGCTTTTCAACATAATAAACTTAGCACTTGTGCGAGTATTTTCTTAAGCGGATGAGTCATAGGGCACGGGCGAGGATCCTTTCCAAAAATGCGTACAAATTAAGGTTAAATTTAACCGATTAAATTTTCCTCCCACCTCCTCCTCCACGCCCCCCCCGTAGGCGAACGATGAAGTCTCGATATTTTTGAAATGCGCTCGTGTTTCTTTTAAGGTCAGGAGGAGGGGTCCAGTTCGTTTCCGCGAGCCGAAGGGAACGGCGAACGCTTTGAATCGGCACAATGTTTAATCAGGTGCGACGTCGTGACGCCAGTACAAAATGGATTCATCGACGAAGGGGTGTTGGGAGAAATTCGAAGAAGTCGGGGAAATTGGATGAGAGAGACACTAAAAAGCTCTGGGATGCTGAAGGCTGTTACAGAAGGAAGGTTGTTGGGTCAAGCGAAGCAAGGGAAGTCGTACGTGGCAGGTTGAGAAAATAAAATGGGCGGATGGAAAGGGAAACGAAAAAGTCCTTGGCATGGTATGAGAAGGGGGAGGTTTTTTGGGGGAAATTTGAAAGAGCGACGAAAAGTGACTCCGGGAGACACCGAGATACAATGTCATGTTGAAGACTGTGATCAAGGGGAGAATATAGGACAGGTGTGGTACCTTTAATGATAATCTACCGGTTAGGATAGGTTTCTGGTGGGCCGACGACACTAACATCTCAGAAACACATTCCGTATTTCCGCATATTTTCTCCCACCCCTTCATACCGTCCTACTTGCCTAATCTTTTCCTCCCTCCACCTCACTTTCCCAACATTCTCTCCTCCATCACAGGCTCCAACAATCCATTGTCTCCTCAAAACGTCCTGCATCCACTTTTCTTCCCTTCATTGGATTCTTCCCGAGAGTCATCCCTCCTCCCCAACCATGCCCAGAACTTCTTCGCTCGAAAGAGAGAAAAAAAAACACTAAACATTCTGGATGGAATTAAGGGAGATTGAAGGTATTTGGATCTGGAAAATTATTCAATGCAATGCAAACGGTTGCATGCTAAACAGTGCTAAGAATTTCTAAGGACTCATAAAATCACGACACAGTACAATACTTTCCAGGGTTCGTCTAAAACCTACCTAACTTTCATGGATATGCTACTACTAATTAGAATAAAAGTGGCGTGAATCAGGAACGGTTTGAGAAGCACTGCTTCATAGGATAAGTGTGTGTGTGGCGAGGGCGTATGGAGGCTGTGAGGAGAGGAACGGGTTGGAAAAACCAGACTGACTACAACTGCCCTACTTTTACCAAAGGATCCGTGGGTGGGCCCCCCCACTCGATTTTGATGTTTCAGGGATCCGACGCCGGCGTACTGCACCGAAACCCCCTCCACGCGTCACGAAAGGGGAGGGGGGAACCGACGAGCAACCCGAATCGAACCCGGTCCCACGGTGTACATTGCCTTCCAAGCCGATCCATTCCCACTCGGGAAGAGCTGAACATTCCCTTTCAGGGATCTCCGCGAGACCTTTCAGGGTGGGCCAAGTGTGAGAGGGTGCTGTTTTAGTGACTGGGGGAGGGGGGAGCAGGGTATGGGAGGAGTGCGGA
>LYUA01000788.1:97656-108367 GCA_002093875.1 Calopteryx splendens
CGCACGGAATGTAGGGGGAGGAAAGAGGGGGGGGGAGGGTCTTGTAAATCACTCCGACTCGCTCTCCCCCCCCCCTACCCTCCTAGCATGCTTCATGTTCACCTCTCCCGTTCAACTCCTATGTTACTGGGAAAATATCCCGTCGAACTGCGGGCCAAACATCTTTTTATCCCTGGTAACACTCACCATTATCCGTGAATAACGTCTTGTAAAGGTGGTATACGGCCACGGTGCAGCCGTGAAATACGGTCTCCGATGGGATGGACAGCCCAAACTCACAGGATGCCCTGGTTGAGGCATGAATAATCCTCTTGGGTAACATTGAGTTCACAAAGTCAGCATTTAGTTGCAATATATCGCTTTTCCATACCATTTTTGAGACTGTAACAAACGCTCTACGAACTCTGCAGGGCTGTAAACACATGCAATATACTTTGCCGTGAGTAAATAAATATCATGATATTTCTTTACTCATGGCAAAGTATATTGCATGGTCGCTGAAAATTAGTTTTCAGAATTACAGTAGGTACATGCAATATCTCCGGGAAGTGACATCTCATTGCTATCTTTTTTGATCTTATGCTGTTGATACTTGAAAGATTGAAAGTATCTATTCATTCCATTACAGTTGCCTTTAGCTAAAAATTAATGGCTATGTCTCCAATTAGTAAGAAAATACTCGTTTTCATGAGTACCAATGGTTTTGACAAAGGTGGGTTCCTTTATTCAGATTCAAATACGAATGTTGTATGCTTTATTTTTTAATGATATGCATTATTTTAAAAATCAATTTAATAAAAAATAAATTATAAAATAATTAATTTTAAGACTAAATAATCTCTTCATGCATTGCAAAACGTAGTATGGTAATTTTCTTTTTCGTGTGTCCCAAAGTTAAATATTTTTAGTGTCAACATTTAGTACCATTTTGTCTCTTTCTTTTTGTCTCTCAAGGGAGACTTTTGGCCGAGTCTATAGAATTATGTTCTACTTTCTTTCCTATTTTGGCTATCAATATTAGCTATTTTCTCCCCTCACTTCTTTGAGTTTGGGTGAAACCAAGGAAATAAAATGAATGTTGAAATTTTCTGCACCAATATTTCCAACTCATGCAATAAGCCAGCCGCTGTCATTGCAACCCGATACACATTTACGGTAATTGAATAGCTCGTAGCATTAATTAAAATTAAATAACCATCATCCTAAAAATATCTTGATTGAAAGAAGAATAATGGTGATGTATGAAATTGCGGGAACCATTAGACACCATATCCATTTCGTAATATAATGTGTGTAAGCGCTTCACCTATTCACCTACTGTTATTATATTGACAATCTGCCAATTAATGCAGTATAAGAGAGGTGTTGGATTCAGTATAAACTGCAGGTATACCAAATCCCACAAAGATATTCATAGAGTTTAGATAGATTCTAGCACCGATATTTTCGTTGTCCAATAAGTAACAATTGAATTCAATATTTTGTTTAATGTCTTTGCCTAGTTGTATGTTAGAATTCCGTTTTGTATTATTTAACTATCCATTTTATTGGTAATTAACCAAGACAAAGAGATGGACGCTATTAGGACGCTATAATAGTGTATCAGTAAATTATTAAGTAGGATTTGATGAAACAATTCCTTTTAGTTTTAATATTGTAATATTTCATATTCAATTTCCAACTTGATCATAATAACGGCATTGTTTTAGATTGTGGAATCTTTTGAATTTTAATGCAATCAGTTGTACGATTACAAAACAAAAGTTTACACAAGTGGGTAATATAAGTTTCTATTATGCACATATATCGCTGATTTTGAGACTCGAAGAATATCAATAGCACATTGTAATACCGTGAATTTTCTTGGCCTGTTATTTGAAATGTCCACATTATATTATAAAATCAAATATTCATAATTCTAAATATGCACATAATATTTTCATTAGTTGTGAGATGTTTAATTGTGCACTAATTTAAATAACTCCCAGTAATGACAAATAATTTAAATACTATAAATCTAATTAAATGAAATAAAATAATCACAATCTAAACTGTATTTCCGACATTATGACAGTCCTTTATCCATCTATCTATGACGATTAATATTAATTCACAGGATTACTTTACAGTCAATTTCCATGCATTCCCACCGATTATGATACATTAATTGTAGCATAAAGAGACATAAAAATCGTAAATCAGCATGCCGGAATTTTTTTAGAAATTTCCCGTTTTGGGAAGTGAAGAAAAAAGCGTGAGATTGCCTAAAGGAATAAATAATAATGATTGATTGGCTTTCCTGATAAAACATGCTGACTTAACTTAAATTCTATTGTCTGAAACCATAAGATTTTATTTGAACATGTGATCCACAGTACACTATTTCATGGTCAATCCTGTAGCCTGTTCAAGGTCATACTGTTCAAGTTTACGTTTCCAATTTCCGCTTTGTTTTAAATAAGTTTTTTTCTCAGTAATAAATCATTTAATAGCATTAAGAGAAATGTAAATTAAATTTTATCAATGTAAATAAAATATTTTTCAATGTTCGTTTCTCACATATTCACGACAAAAATTTGCAATGGCCGATCTATCTAATTGGAAGGGCATAATTCTTTCCTGGTGATTAAATTTTGTTGATTAATTGCATCTAATTGTAACATTTTTTGTTCAACCTGCTAATGGTTAGCACAATAACGCAATGCATGCGCCAATCAGTTCAGGAGGAGTTTTGGAGAGGAGATATGTCTCTGAATGAAGACCTCCAGGAAGACATGTACGGCTGATCCCATGTTCTTATTCCCTGTTAAAACCTACCTTCAGTGCTACAAATGGAAGAATCAAGTCAACAGCCTAATACTCCCTATTTAATCTTCCGCAAGACATGGGTTATTAACGCAGGTTATCTAAGTGATGAAATAAACTATTGTTTAAATCTTATTAAGAATCGAACCAAGCCCAATGACATAAATCTTTATAAGTCTTATTTCCCGGAAACTTTTAATGATGGCTTTGATTGCCCATATTTTTTTTTAATTTTATCAATTCCTTTTTTTTATCCCCCTCTGAATTTGATTATCTAGCGAATTACCCACTTTGGCTATGTGAGAAATGTGATTATGAAAACTAGTCAGACATTGGTTTCACTTTAATCAGAAAAATGAGCTGTTATAAAACATAATGGTATTCATCATCAACGATAAGATACTTTGAAAACCTAAACGCGCCACAGTCGTGGGATATTCTATACGATGGACTTACATTTTCTAATAAAATTTTATTTGTGAAGGTACATAGGAATTTGCATATTTTATAGCCAAATGGTCAGAGCAATAATATTGTTACTAGAAAGTGACTTTCTAACTCACTTGTATCATTTTATCATTATTGGGAAATTCTAGTTCATCAGATATTACGGTCCATCAAATCTCTTGTATGAAATGCTTGCAAATAAGGTATCAAATTCAGGTTAAGAGTGCCGTTAGAACCTTCTCCGAAGTCCATAAATTAATTATTTTAGGAACGTAAATATTTTGCCACTTTGCTTCTCATAAATTCTAGATTCCTACGTGGTCCATCGTTAGCTAATAGAGTCATAATTTCTACAGCAACTGCTTTTTCTGTAGTAGTGTTACCGATATTTTTATTTATTCGCTTCCGTTCCTATGGCTTTTAACTACTCATTGCTTGTGCAGACATTTCACCACATGTACTAATTTTCTATGACATTTTTCTTTTTCTTTGGATTTGGATTTCTGCGCTTGTTCAAAACAAGAAATTCTATCGCCGATTTATTTGCCTGTTTTTTCAGTTGCCATTGTGGTTTTTTCACGGTGTTGTAAAATGTTTGTTAGTGAAAATGAAATAGTATCAAATTTTTTATGTGAGAGTTTAGCATTATTTTTCGCTATCCACCCATCGCAAAACAATATTTAGCCTTAAAATGGTTACGGATGAACGTATCAATCTGGAAAAATACATTTTCTTCGGTAAAAGTTTTATTTTTTAACCGTTTAAGTTTAAGTTTTAAAGCGATTTTACAACTTTGGAGCAAGACACAAATAAATGATCTTTTCTTCATTAACTTGTGATATATATCAATTTGAAATAAACAGCAGCAGTTTCTATTAAAAATAAATAATTTCTACGGTATATTCTAACCATGTTTATTCCTGAAATGCAAACGATTGACCTTCTCTGTTACGATATATCAATTCAACTAATAAAAGATTAATCATAGCCATTTCTTTTTTCTAATCACTTATTTTTTTTAAATTTGCGCCTACTCTATCCGACACATGTTAGTGCAAAGGTGTTATGGGGTATAATAGAAAATAAATAATAAAATTAGTTTGCATCAATATTAGTTATACATACTTATTTGAGTGATATAATTAAGTTTTGATTGCTCATTTTTTTCCGTCACATCTCAAATTTAATATACTCTTTCGTGAAAGATCTCCCTTCCTCTCAAAACGAGAGCACCTTTATCTCGATTCCAATAAAACTGCCTCACTGTTCTTTCAATATTTATTTTCTCCCCCTCTCTTTTCACACTACCATTTCTCTCACTCTAGAAATCGAAAAAATTTTCAGAGCGACGATAACTTCATTTCATGGATATATACAGTTTCCGGAGGATGTATGCGCGCTATACCACCAGCGAATTCCGTATGTTTTCGCTACGCTGGGAAAACGAGTGATGCTCCACTTAAGTCTTACGTTTCAGTTGTCTCCTTTTTAAGATGAAGACTGCATCTTCTCATTATTTTTTTATTTTCCTCCCTCTCTTCCTTTTTCCCCATCTCTTCTTCCCTTTAAAAGTACACAGTTTTTTTGCCCTCTTCTTTCCTTTTGAGTCTTTTCAGCGAGGGCCATGTAAATAATGCCAGGAAGGAATCTCACACAAAAATGTTACTGGTCTGCACTATGGGTTGGTTGTATCTTCTAGCACTTCTCTGATTTTGCTCTTGGATACAGAGGTGCTCAATACTCATATTAACAGGCTATAACCTATTCTCTGCTTTTAAAATTCCACCTTAATAAAAATAGATCTGAGAAACACATGGAGAATATATATTATTTGTTATGTGCACACGACGGGATCACTGGAAGAGATTACTATTATAACGTTATTAGAATTTGTGTTTACGAATTCTTCTTCTTCTTTCTTTCATGTATGGTTTATTCCAAACTTAAAATTATTCTCCTCATCTTTTCACGGGCCTACTTTGTGATCTCTTTCCTACTGTTGCCTTGTCTCGTGCTATTCTTAAATTCTACTTGGATCCATTTTTGTGGTATGATTGTCCTATCTCCTTGTCCGCGTCCATTCGTTTCCATTGGCTTTAGGCACATAAATACCTAAAACCGATAAACGGTAGTTGTTATCTATGTTTGCTAGATACACTATACTTTAACGTTATACCACTTACTTTCCTCAGTGTTATCACCTCCTCTGTCTCTAGCATCTGTTTTGTTTAGCTTGTTTCACCCTGCTTCTCCACTGGATATGTGACAATTGGTCGCAAAACAGTTTTATATACTCTAGCCTTCACTTTCTTGTTTAAATATTTATTTTTCAAAATAACACCATTCAGCACTCTCGATACTACACCAGCTTTTAATGGCTAATTTTTCACCTAATCAACCATACCATAACTTATAACGTTAATTCCGAGGTATTTAAAGTTATATACTTGCTCGATAATGTCGTTGTCAACTCCCAGCTATATCTCACGGTCTCTTTACTTATCATAACATATTTTGTCGTTTTCGTTACTATTGTCATATTATGATAATTCCTGCATCATCTTCATCAGTTGTATCTGCAATTGATCTTCCATTTCTTCAAACAGTGCTGCATCGTCAGCATAGACTATGTTGATCTCTGTAACTCGCATTCTGTATTGTCTTTCAGTGATCAACTCTCTAATTACCCCATATTTTACTACAATAAATAACAAAAGACTTAGCGAATCCCCTTTTTTTTATTCCCGTATTTGTCCTTATAGGTCCTAAGCATTTTTCATTACCTTTAACTGTACATATAGTCCTTATTACTGCTCTGTTACTTCTCGCTTTCGTAGGTTTGACAATACATATGTTAGTGAGATTCTGTCAAATGCTTTTTCCAGATCTACGAAGCATAAATACCCTCGCTTATAGAACTCAATAGCCCTGTCGACTAATGTATTATGCTCTGTTTTATGTTAATAGTGACAATCTTCCACTGTGAAAGCCCTGTGTTCATCTGCAAGTGTTATTATTTTATTTATTCTTGAAGTTATTATTTTTGTTGATATCTTAAATTCTGTCTAGAAGTGTTATGCCATTGTAGTTATCAAGTATCTTTCGATCGCCTTTCTTGAATGCTGGTATGATCATTCCTTTTTTCCAGCTTATAGGGGCTTGGTAATTATCGAAAAGTTTTTATTATCTCCTGTTCTTGATTTTCCATTTTTGTGACGTTTTCCCAACTTTCTCAACTTCTTTATATATTTCTTGTTCTTCATATATTAGTACATTTTCTTCCACTAGTTCATCGTCATCTTGTCTAGCTTGATGTAAGTTTTAACGAAGTTTTTACAAACTTCCAAATCTATATTGCTTATGTGTACATACTCTTTCATGTCTGCTTTTCTGTTACTTATCACTCTACATACCTGTTTTTGAGTTCCATAGAAATATGTATTCGTGATTATTCGCTAATAAAAATAAAATTTGTTTTGCCTTTGCTAAAATTACCATATGGTTAAATAAGTGTCCACTGTTTTATGGAATTTATAATGCTTCAGTTAAGTATGAAGTGATATATTTAAATTTTATTGTTGTAGTTTTACGATAGCTTGTAACAGGGTCTCAAATATTGTAGGCACTAATAAATGCTAAAGAAAAATGTGAGCAAGTGTATTTACTTAATATTATAAAATCTAGTATGTTAGTTGCATAAAAATGGGAGTATTTTTCTCATTTAAAAAAGTTATAAACATCAGTAGCCTTTTCCACCTCTCTGCAAAACTGTGATGGAGGGTTTTTGTTACGCTTGTTGAAAGGTTAGTGAAAGATGTTCGAAATGATGACTTTTGCGGGAAATGGTTGCCAAAATCTATTCCCTTCCCTTTGCCAAAATATGTGAACTTTGGTTAAAAAATATGCATAAGACTAAGTATGAAGTGGTATATGTACTCTTCAGGAAAGGCATTCTTCATGCTCACTGACATTTTATTTTTAAGCTCGGATAATAACTGTTTACGGATAGTAACTGTAGACCCATTTATTTAGATTCCCGGAAGAAAGGGGGGAAACTGTTTAAGTGGTACAAATTATTGTGTCCCTCTTCGTCACTTCTACGTAAGTCGTCGATCATTGAATTTTTTGTTTCCTCAGTTGGTGTAGGGAACGATCTCAACATTTTCTAAGTAAATTTACCTCCTACTGCATTATTAGGTACAATGTTAAATTACCAGCTTCTTGATAAAATTGGGTGTCACAATTAAGATCATGGACTTGGATTTCGGGGAGAAGTTTAAAATGGGGCCATCCTGAAGTAGTTGACGTAGTATTTTATCATATTGCTGCCTCTCCTCCCAGTAATTGCACTGCAACTATACCTCAATTGATGGTTAATCATTGTTAGTTTAAATAATGTAAAAGTATTAAAGAATGGAAAAAATTCCCCAATGTAAACGGTGTATAAAAAGAAGGCTTCCTTTATGTGATAAACTTTTACTAACTTCGAAGAAAAACTAATTTAAGAGAAATCTTCATTTTTTCACACGCAGCTGAGATTTTATATTTAAAACAACGGATAGTGGGATTTTAATGGTTTAAATAATTCCAATAGTGTCATTTGAATTTTAAATAAACAGGTCTAATTGAAAATGACTATTGGATAGAATTGAACTGAGTTGCTAAGGACAGTCAAATGATCAAATCTAGTAGCAAAGAACAATGAAATAGATTGAGTTTCATGTGACGATTAATTAAATTGAGAATGAGTTGTTTATGACGATAAAATAGATGCATTGTGCGGATAATGACGGTTAAATTAACGTTCTCATTGATGAAGTTTTATAAAGAAAATATTAACATAATTATCCCTCGTATGCACTGATATGTAGGAGATTGATCAGTCATAATTAAGGGTACGGCTTAACTGAAGTTGGTAACAGGATTATTAAATGTCAACTAAAAAGGAAATGCATCTCGTAAAACAGGGTAAACTTGAACTAGGCATCTCGTATCACAGCATTAAAAGATATGAATTTGGAGATTTCTTAAGATATGAAGAAAGTGTGGAGAAAACGTAGTACCCTGGTGAATGTACTGCAAATCAAGCATAGGACTGTTCACTTAGCACGTTAGCATTAAATACGAGTATAATTAATGTTTCTGAGAGCATCATGCAGTGCAGCCTTATGTACCGAGCGCACAACTTAAATGAGGTCATGTGGAGTGAGAAGGTTAGTATAAGTAGTTGTTTATAAATGCCTTTAATTTAAATTAAATTAACCTTTCCAGTTTCACATGTCACGCTGGATTAAGGGAACGAATAATCTGGGACTATGTGATTTCATGCGCTCATTTACTTGCAGATATCACTGGTCATCCAGAAGATAGGGCGCAATGTGAATAAAAGTTTAAGTGATAGGGTGATTTGTGCAGCAATTTAGCTGCAGGCCACAGCATTTCAAGAATTAAGGGTACAGCTATTTACGATTGATGCAAATCAATACATACTCCCATTGAATATTTTGAGTACGTGGCTACTACAAAAAAACGGATGCCCACCATTCTTATTGGCAAGGAATAGGAGTATTAAAGACCTTTTTCCTTTATGAAGCTTGTTTGGCCGTCAAAGTAATTGATTTAATAGGTATAGTAGGTGATTTTGAGAAGGAGATATTTAGGCATGCATTCACCAAGTAATGATTGATACAAGTGTGACAGTTCGAGTCATGGCGAGTAGCTTTTTACGAGTAAAGGTGAAGGTTATTTTGTGGAAAATTTTTTTAAGGTGTGCTCTTTTATAACCGTCTAGGTAGGAATATTCATAAAGGTTCGTAAAATTTAAAGGTTTGCATTACAACATATTATAAAATCTTTGAAAGTAGCTAAAAATATCAGTAAAAATTTAGAGGTAGGTATTAATTCTGGGTGTGCAGAAAATAGTTTTTAGTGAATTTAAGAGTTTAAAATTTAAATATACCTAGTTCATAAAACGTATACAGCTACCTCTATGACAAGTGCAGGAATTAAACAATTGTTAGGTGAGAGAGTAGCAAATGCAGGACATTTGTGGTTTCTAAAGATTAAACTCAGCGACACTTATGCTTCACTTACTAATCCTGTCTTGAGATAGGTACTAAGGTATAAGTCGAAAAATTCAGCATATCATACAAAAAATGGACTTAAGCCGGGATAAATTCACGGAATTGGTGTAAAATTATCTTGCAGTTTAGTGTTCTGGAATTTATTGACACGGAATATTAAAAGTGGACATTTAATACCAAGAGGGTTTTACAGGATTTTCACAAAAATACCAAGAGGGTTTTACAGGATTTTCATAACATCTTTTATAAAAATAGTTCCCGCGTATACTTTTAGACCTTCCACCTCCGTATTCTACAACTAGTTAGCTGTATTCAGTTTTTCACACGGAAAAATATCCATTGTGTGTCCATAAACGATTTAGCTTGATGTAAAAATTTTTGTATCATCTAAAAATGTAGGTAACTATTTTCCTCAAAATTTGGCTCTGTAAAACTCATAACTTCCAATATTTGAAATGTATCCATAATAGGAATATAGAATCGCCAAATCATGGAAAATTTCGAGTATTGACAAACCAACCATATAAGGCTGTTTCCCTATTTTCTCTCACAGTGAAAATAAAACAAAGGAGGCAAAACCGCCCAGTCCACGACAAAACCGCCTGGCAATTTAAGTAATACGCCATGCCGACTAGTTAAAATTTTAGGAAATACCTATTTGAAAATCTGTTTTCATAAATATTTAACCATTTTTAGTTTTCATCATATTAATTTTATTAGAGATTTCTAAACAGAACTTGCTCATTATCGCATGTTCGGTGATTTACGAGATATTAAATGTTTGGAATGGTGAAATTAAATGGTAAAAAATTGTAGGTGTTTCTGGCATGCTCACCATTTTAAGTTTTAAGATTTTTCTACGGTTTAACAATGTGTAGGCATATTCCTTGCCTTTGAAACAATTTATCGTTCACTAAGCAAACCTGATATATTACGTAAGCACATACTAAAAGCCTATTGCGACTATATATACCATATATAGTCGAAGTACTATATATAAAGTCGAAGATACTATAGGTACATAGTCGAAGTAGGTGCGGAGTAATGTAATAAACGTAGGTACCGAAAAAGTCTGACAATCGGAGCTTCAAGGTGACCCCACTACCGAAATAAAGACGTTTTAAGTAAAAATAAAATAAAATATTCAAAATAACTCTCGCACTTCCTCACCCTGGTAATACCCAAAAGGACTTTAACGACTCCTAAACTTGTCACTGCCAACAAGCGACAGACTCCAAGACTATATCTATATTTCCGCAACTTTCCAAAGATGTCATTCCGGAAAATTCTCCCGTCCGCTCTCCTCCGAACTAAATTCCATCTCCGCCACAACCTCCTCCCCACCTCTCCTCCCTACACCCAAAATCTCCCCCCCC
>LYUA01000788.1:140597-151010 GCA_002093875.1 Calopteryx splendens
TTTCAGTATTCATCCGGCCCTTAATCCATGTTAGACTTTAGGCAGCTTACACCCTTCGGATGTTTTGTTTATATATATATATATATATATATTTATTTATTTATTTATGTATATATATAAAACAAGAAGTCGGAGACAAATTATTTCGGAAAAATTTTCAGCATTTTTATGGTTCGACGTCTTTATCACGACTTCTGTCGGAGTGCAATGTCTTCCAATTGCCTTAATGACTTTTCCATTTCCCATCCTTTTTAATTAATCATTCCATGAAAGCTACCCAATTTCATTCCTGATAGATAACTTCCGCATGACGGATTTGAAAGCTGTGAATTATAGCTTTTTTTATTGTTTCCTTGAGGTTCTCAACGTGGAAATGAATTTTCCATATTTGAAACGATCCCTGTTCTTTCTCTGAAAATCTAATTTATTCATGGGGTCTTCCAACTTCCGGATAATTCAGAGTATAAGGTTTATCTGCAAATAGAGCTTACTTATGTTGACCGACAATTGCCTTTGGCTCAATATGAATATAAGCTCAAAAATGCCCTAAGGAAGCCTTCTCTTGAACTGTATTCACTTTTTGTGAAGCACGTTTCTTTTACGCGAGTGGCCCATATTTGCTGTCTAATTTTTGACCAAATTTCCTTCCTCTATTCCAGCACTTACAATCTAGAATTCTTCGTATTTTCCTCGTCCTTTTTGTCTTTGTTTATCTTCCTCGAATTTTGTCTTAAAATTTACTTCGTCTCACTTGTATTCTTTCACTAACTCAGTAGGTATATTTCCGAATTAAAAGCTATTTTGAAAAATATGTTTAATCTTCTTTTGCGCTAATAACTGCCATCTCCCCAGTTGAGTTTCCTCAGTCACTTATTCCCATCATGAATTTATTTTTACTTCCTTACCGCAAATATATTACGATCATTCAAATCTGTAGCTATTTCTTGATGAATTAGTTTTTGGAATAGTGAAATTGTTTCAGTGAATAATGAGTTTTTAAATAGGTTACAGCACAAAGCCTTTCATGGGAGTTGAAGTTTTTTCTTGGTGAAAAATCTTCCGAGAGGTATTGTTCAAAAGAGAGTTCTGATGTTTAGCTTAGGAGATGTAGCGGATCTGAAGGCTTTTAATATTACTGTGCATGAACGCTCGGGATATTTCTGTATAAATAAGTAAATAATGAAATCAGTGAGTATTCATGTTACACTATAAATTTTCTTGAGGGAAGGCAATCATTATGTTCGGATATTCTAGCTACTAAATATTTTTCGATTACAATTTTCAATATGAATGGATTGTATTATTAAATATTACAGCAGTTACAAGTTTTGCATTGTTAGAAAAAAATACAAAAATACTTTGTGTTGAACGAGAAACCAGCGCCTAAAAAATGGTGTGATACGCTGTGTGTCGGCAAATATTTTCGCGGCATCGGTGAATCTATAACAACGAGTAAATAGTTTTGTGAGTATTACTTCCGCGGTTTTCCTCCTTGGCGGGCCGCAGGGTCCCTCACCATCGGTTTGAAAAGTATGACGGCAAAGTCTTGGAGGCGTGCAGTATTGGTGAGAGAGGAAAGGAAGACGTAGAAAGCTTGCAAGCCATCCCACATCGTCGCGATTTTTCGACTCTCCTTGTTCATTGTACGTAAAGAATGTCTTCTCTGACAAGTATTTATCCTTTATTACATCGAGAGAGTCGCCCGAAATCGCTTCCATTCGACGCGCGTCAAGTAAGTGAGTGGAGAAGGTGGCAGGAAGTGAAAGAAATTGGGTTGGGAAAGAAAGAAAGAAAGAAAGTGTGTTCAACTGAAACGCTCTGCCTCCGTTTATATAGAGCCTTTGCTTCGACGGGGAAAGGGGGACGCTCTCTAGTCACCCCCATTCCCCGTGCACGTAAAAGAAAACCTTTAATCGAACACCCGCCCCCTTCTTTATTAGCTTCCCGCATCATTTCACCGGTTCAGTCACCCAACCAACGTCCTCTCCCTTCCCCTGCGCTTCCGTTTGTGAGTGCCACCTCACCCAAAGCGACTTACTTCCCCGCCCCTGAACAAATAAGAAAAACTAAAAGTGACGTGAGGGAAGCGGTGGGAAATAATTCAATCCGTGTAAGGTATTTATTTAATTTTAAGAATCTAATGAATGATTCCGTATGGCTGCAAAGGTACTGTTCCTCCTACCATTGTTTCCCACCCTCGTCACATCTCCTACCTTTCCACTTGGGTACTTTCTTCAAAAAATATCTTCCGTCGGTTACGTCAGAGATTGATATATAAAACTAGGATGGCGTAAAGTGACGTCAATGCGCACAAAGACTGGAAGTTAAGCACCTACCGGAATGTGGACTGCGGCAAAAAGCAATCGTAAATTATGCTCGATCGATCGATCGATAAGTGTCTCACCAGCATTATTCGAGTTCTCAGTTACATATAATAAAAAAAGCATTATTCTAAAACACATTACAACATGAGAAAAACCTTCCTCTCTTTTTTCCATTTCCCTTACCTACAGTGATAGGCATGGTGTCGGCTAAAATCATAGGAGCCTCGTCCCATTACATTTTGCATTAATCAATTGTGTATGCCAAGAAATATCCATGATGGATCTATCTTCGAATGCCGACCACGAATACTTGCTTTTGCTCTGGTGAGTGGTAAGACTCTCCTATTATTTTTATTTTTAAAGAGGGGGATCTCTCGCAGAAGTTGAGGTTTGATAACGCCTCATGTGCTTCTTTTTGCGGTTTTGGTTGAATTATGGTTCTACTCGTGCGCTGACAATAGTGTAAACACAAAGGAAGACGTGACGTATCTCGAGATCACTGCATGAAAAAATATAGGCATGCATTTAAATTGAGTCCTTTTCGAAGGAGCCTGTAGAGCTAGTTTTTACGGTGACACACTTTTGCAATGGCCCAACTATCGGAGTTTCGAAACCCTTCTTATTCGTTGGAAATGTACTTCCACATCAAATGACTTGTTCTGATTAAGACATTTCTAGTGACTGTTATCGACCTCCACTGCCCATTAAAACAAAGATATCCTTCCTATGGTTTATGATAAAATTTTTCGTTGATGCAAAAACTATTAAATGTTTGAAATTATATTAGTGAAGACTTCTTATATAAATAGCCTATTTTAAATAGTATTACAATTTAATTTGGAAATTTCGTAATTGAAATAATTCCAGAGGTTAAATAACTATATATGTTATGTATAAATATATGTAAATAACGTAACAGCCTAGTCTAAACATTAACAGTCAAATATTTAATAGTCTAAATCCCTCCAAAAAGGAATGGCTAAAATTAGCTATTGGCTAAAAAGCTCATTTCGCTAGTTTCCAAAAAAAAAGTTGCTATAGGTAATTAACAAAAGGATATCAAATACTTATAGAAAATATTATAAGAGCTTTTATTAGAATCGAACAGTTGGTATCATTTTTTCTACAAAAGAAAAGTAGAAAAATAATCTTCATTTTTGTGATGTTTTTAGGAAATTATATCCTTAATTTCCTTTCTACTGATCATTTAGCTATGGATCCCATGCAAAGTGGAGTTTATAAAAGAGAGGAGAATATTTACAGAAAGGAGTTAAGAGAATATAGATGTTTCTGCAGGCTGAGGGCAAAATAAGATGAGGAAATAATGAGAAATTAAAAGTGAATGAGTGATATTAAAATCGTATAGAGAAAAAATGACGCTTATATTTATTTGAAAGGAAAGCAAAACACAGTAAGGAATTGAAGAATGGAAATAAAGGATGAGGAATGTTTAATTAATTTAATTTTAGTCCATTTCATGCAAAGATCCAGAAAACAACTTTTGGCATTTTGGAAGGTTCCCTGGGAGCTTGAGAACTCACTGAATTTCATTTTTCTTAATACATACTTGTTAGGCTAAATCAAGTTCATAAAAATGTTTTTTTCCAATAATAGGTTGAAGTTGCCGTAATCAGTGATGCGTAGTGTTTATAAACTAAGCGAAGTATTACAAACTTCTCCGCATCGGTTGATACGCTGATTCGATTCCATAGAACAGTGGGTTAGAATCCTCTCACCAAATAGGGAAAACACTATGCATAGTATGAAGGGTAATACTATTGACCTCTGCTAGCAATTTGCATTTGAACCTTACCCTATGTTTTCTAAAAAATAAACTCAAAAAATTACATTAAGTTTTTCGTGGGTACAAAAGAGTAGTGCACCCTTTTAACTTGGGTGCGGGGTAGCCCTTCCCAATGTTATTTTATTACATATAAAATAATTATAGTCATATATTTTAAGCGTTAAAAAATAAAATTCTAGCTTTTCTCACGTCCTTTCGTGGTACAAGTTACTGCTTTTATGCTTTCTCACCCAACTTCATTGCACTCCCTGAAACGTGGGGAGTATTCATCTGCCCATCTCATAACCCTGACGTTTTTTTATGATTCCTCATACTCCCGAATGTCTTTTTTTTTCTTTCCTTTGATTGCAAAACATTCCCCGTGAAACACATTCCTGGGCGTCCCAAAATAATGCGGCCTCCCAGTCTACTCCATGAAATATGAGGATGACGATCTGTGATAGAATATATATTGTCAAAAATGGACGCAAAATGATTTCATTCTCTCGAGTAAAGCTCCAATAAAATCCGAGTATTACTCACAAAAAATGCGTTAAACATGGAAAAATGTGAACTCTGTTCTGGTTTATAACTGTTTTTTTACTAGGCTGCTATTTATCATCCAGCGTATTCTTAGTTTTGACTTTGTCATTACCTTCATTTTCATCTTTATTACACAAATAACCGACTATCATAAATTTGTTGCCAATCAAATAACCACGGGAGACCTTGGGATTAGTAATGTCACGATTTAATGCTGTCGTTAATTTGAGAATATTGCAAAAACGAATGGACTGTTGGAGTGGAGATGGAGTGTTGTTCGTTCCACCTCTTCCTCTATAATATTTCTTCCTCTATATTTATTCTTTGACATAAATAGTGTATGTAATATGTTAAATTTTAATCATTGATTTCCACTTTGGACCTAAGTTGTGGTATGAAAAGGCTGTGAAAGCAATACACGAGTTTTCCTGGAATATAGGATTTCTGTGCGCAATATCATGTCCCAACATTCTCATTAAACTGCTAAAGATCCCAGGAGTCATACAGAAAAATAAAAAGTATAGGCTCAGGTGTAATCCATATTGAAATCCTAATGTTGATTGGGTTCGGAAACTGAGATAAACTCAGATTCAAATTACTTGAGGGATTCAATATAGGTATCTGCAATGTAGACATTCACATAGTAACAATCTTCGATACAAGACCTTTATTGATTAGCATAAAAGTTTCCAAAGCATTCACCTATTATAATTAGACATGTTCAAGTGGTATTTCACGACAAGGCCATGGATCGAACGTACTCGGAACGGATATGCAATTTATTGGGAAAAACATTTTTAGCCAAAGCAAAAAAGAAAACACCCTCCACGATTCCCTGTTTCCCCATGATTGCTCCAATTTATGAGAGACTCAAGTTGGAAAATGGTCGAAGAGGTTTTTTGGTTTTTTACCAATAATGAGACCAGAAAATATGGTCTAACAGGAAACTCCAAAAGATACTATTCCATTAAATCCACTCAAACGTACTAATCTTTAACTGTCACTCATATCCTGAAAGCTTGAGAAATCAGTAATCTCAGAGAAAAAATGGGTTACTTAAATTTAAGTTTATGATCACTCTTTAGTATGCCTTTAAAAATGATTTTCACAACATATGCCACTTCCTGAAATATAGTTTTGCGTGAGTATTAATTTAAACAGGTAACGAACAGCTGATTCTATTTGCGTTATTAAGGATTTGTTGTCAATTTGAATGGAATTAGGATTTTTGTAGAATAGGAATGATGGAGAGAGACCCGGCATTGCCCTTTTATAAAATAAAGGTGCCGAGGAACATAATGGTTTTTTTTTACAAGTTGATGGACATACTGGCTCTTTTTGCAGAAATGGGCCCTTCTTGTATGTGATTCCAAATGACAGAAAGACCCGTTTGGCAACTATTTCCTCCTAGCTCTCTTCTAACCTTTTTCTTTTTCTATATATGTTTTAGGTTTGACTGTCAGTATATATCCTTTCATTGACTGTCTGGATTAACAGCAAGTATTTTCTATTTCAGCCATTTCCCACTTCTTCCTGTTCATCTTCCATTACCTCACTCTATCATTTTTCAAACCTGACTTCATTAACTGCCATAGGGAAATAGCAGTTCTCTTTTATATACCTGGTTGGTGGGGATGTGATATACAGGTACCAGCTTCAGTCACGTCAGGGAGAAAAACACTTTTCGGCAGTACACACACTGTTGGTAAAATTTGATTGATGAAGTTCCAATCTCCAATCCGTGTACATTTATATTTGCTACTTTAACATAGCCCTTCTTTTGTGACGGTCAACGAAGTTTCTGCGTGGCGCAGGAAATCGAGGTGGACTAGCAGGAGCCAAAACAAGAAGTTTTAAATGATATTTTTATGTTATTCGAGTCAAGTTCGAACAGTTGAATCACCGTGTTGTTTTTATAACGAAAATAGATTTAGGTTGGCTAAAGTTAGTATTTAAGAGTTTAAAATGCTGCAGGCGTAGTTAATTCGTTAAAACAAATGGAATGGTAAACGACGTACCACTGGCGCACCGCTTTGGAATGACTATGAAAACCTGATATCCCGCATTTTTGGCTATTGCGCAATATGACGAACCATAGATGTAAATATTCGTGCTCGAGGGAAAATTAAAAGCCAATTTCCAGTGTCCCTTCGGTATTAACCATGGAAAAAGGATCACTTTAACGAAAAAAAAGGGGCGATATTTTTGTATTCATGAGTATGCTGTGCTTTTACTTCTCTTTAGATACTTGTGAATAGTTGTCCTCCTTTCGTAGGGCTTAGTTTGAAAAAGTATATAGCTCTTCTTATGTGACATTTTTTAGTTCTCCCGCCCCCAAATCCCCACGGCCATGCCTCTCCATCCACGCTCACTTTCAACCTCTGGGACACTCGACCTACTCCCTCTACCGCTTCCTCGCCATTGGATGAGTATTTTATATGTGATTCCCAAGGAAAAGAGAGAGGAAGCTAGACCGAGAGATACGGAGGGAATAGCCAAAGTTAACAGTTACGTAAATCAGAGATCACTTTCTAATAAAATTTCCATTTGCCACGCTGAAGTTTAGGTAGGTTTCAAAAACACTGATTTCTAATCTATTGAAATAAAATCAATTAGACCTAGGCTAGGTTTTCTTAATGTCCTGTCCCTTTTAGAGAAGCTCTGGTGAAAGAGTTCTTACGCATATTGTACCTTGAATTTGATCTTACCTTATATATTCACCAAATTTAAAAAAACGTGTATGAGCATTACTGCTATGGAACAAAATGCATATGCACCCCTTTCTTTGAGGAAAATTACGAGCAACCAAATGCGCAATTTTATTAATGTTTTTTTTTAAACTCTTAGTTTTGACATCAATCTGGGTTTACTCAGTGAAAGTTAAGTTAATGTAAAAATTTATTAAAATTTAATAAAATTGCTATGAAATATGCGATATAAATATGTTATGTATATATGTGTGTATATATATATATATATATATATATGTGTGTGTGTGTGTAATAAATTTATTATGTTTCCTCTAATGCAAGCTGTTTACTTATTTTTTTTCTAAATCATGAAATTAAAATTTAAGTCACATCTTTGATACTGTAATAAGATTTAACTAAATTCAAAAGCAGTATATTCAAAATGGAAATTGCCATTTGGTTGACATCTGAAGATTTTAAATACTAGAAGCCACTTTTTTCCTCCAGGTGCCATTTGAAATTTAATTTGAACTTGGACATTGGTACCTACACCATTTTGTCATAATATCTTCCAAAAGTTTTTCAAAGAGTTTTATATTTTAGGATTTAAAATGTTGTGCTGAGAATCTATTATGTATTCCATTCTGCCCTGGGGACCAAGAAGTTTGGGAATTATCTGAAGTAACACCTGAGGAAATTATTTTCAAAACAAATTTACTAATTTCATCTCAAATGTATTTCCAACATAATTGCTGCTCAATAGTAAATAGTAACTATTTTATATTAAATAACTAAAAACAAAGTATTTTTTGCAAATAAAATGGGTTTAAGATTCAATACAATCAAAATGAACAATATATATGTTTTCTTATCTTCTTCCAGAAATATATAAGCTTTCATGTGATTGATAACTGCATTTAGTTTGCAATATTATGTACGACCTCGGAGAGTATATATTTAATGTCTAATAAATTTTTGGTCAGCAAAGTCCCGTCATTTACCATGTTTTTTTCTCTCTAAAGGTGGGAACGTTATGGACCAGGTATTTTTTTGTTCCTTCCTCTGTTGTCTCATTCTATTTGTGCTACTCCACCTTTGATTTAATCCGCAGGACTTTATGGTATTATATTAATTCTTGAGTGTTAAATTTGACTTATCTACATATCCATTGAATAAATAACGACGTTGGTTAAATACATTAAAATATATTCAGAATATGAGCGAGGATCCCAGAATGTGTAATCATATGAAATACTACCTAAAACGGTGACAAAATATGTAAATATTTAACTTGTTAAACAAGCTAAAAAATATTTAATATCTTAAAGCATTGCGTGATAATATTTATTAAACACGAAGCAATAATTCAGAGCTTTGAAATCGCCTCGGAGAATAAGAGACGTTTGGCCTACTTGATTGAAATGTATTCTAAATTGTGGAAATACCTCAATGCAGTAAACTAATATATTTAAAATTCTGCATGGGCTTTTCCTCCATATTTATTCGATGTTAAGCGGGGATCTGACCATGCAGAGGATACTTATAAAGGGTTGGAAGATTTTCTTTGGTTGGTACCTCTTCAGGTTGCTTGCCCCTTTCCCCTAATCCTAATTCCCCCTAACCCATTGATGCCCACTTTTCCCTTCTTTCTCCTTTCCCTCGGGTATTTCAATGCCAAGAATTTCCATCCCGTCGCAATTTAATTAGCTCAATGTGGTGCTTGCTTTATATAAGCTTGGGTAAATAGCTAAACTTCATTTTTTTCCCGATTTCCATGGACCGAATCTTCTTCATACCAGGAATTTCTGCCTTCTTACTCCCGTTCAAAAATCCTCTCCTTTTTCAATGCCCAATTCAGCGTCCTCTTGGCGAAATCAAGATGGGCCCCCTCCCAAAAATGTTAACATATCAGTAATACCTACCCACTTTCACCATTATCCATCACGCCTGTGAAAAACCCCTTTCCCCAACTACAATTCTACTATTTTTTTGCTGAAGGCGAGCAAATGAAACCCACACAGCTTTTTGGCTCTCCCGTTTCCCGAATCCCCCCCCCCCGAAGAGAGTCGTTCGCTAGTCCCCGCAATCGATTCGTTTCCCCAAATTCCTCCTCCTCCACTCAGGTTGGACCGCCTTAAATCTGGCTCCTATTGGCGCTTTCCTGTTTTGGGAGCCCATGTTTGTTCGTGAAATTATGCCGCCCGAGTATTTCATTTTCACACGAACAAATTTCACCATTCTGCTCGAACTTTTTTTTATGACTCCTGGATTACCGAGATGTGCCCAATAGTTTCATATATCTAAATCCATTTGACGCTCATTGTTAGAGCCCAGTGTGCGTGATATACGAGAGTCAGGCAGACGCGTTCCCATTATTTCGACGGAAATCATTTTCTTTCCTTTATATTTGTTAATTTTTACCGTCGTTTTTCCCCCTCGGAAAGTGGTTTGAGGAAATGAAGACCCCCCCCCTTTACTGGATTTTTTCAAATTTCCGTTAGTGGAATCATTTCAAGATAAAACTAATTGATACTTGATACTTCCCACACTGGTTCATAAGCCGACCTAGGTTTTGGCAATTTATAGTTCTTTTTAAAAACTTGAAAATGACAATCACTTGTGGAAATCATGTTCTGATTATTAAGACTAGTGCTCAATTAGCGTTAGAATTTCCGCGAAAATTCGTAATTGAAAATATTATAAGTTTTCTTTTTGTGATGTTTATCTGGAGGCAACGTGAAAGTAGCTTTCTCCGAAAACTTGAGGTAATTCAACCTTCCACGTTTTTCCTTTTATTCGTCTTTCGTTTATTCCTCATCTCCATTCCTCAAATATCTTTCATTATCGTGCCATTTTTTAAATTTTACCAAGAGAAACAAGACAAGCTTTGTGGTGATTAAACCTGCTGTGTAGATATTATCTCAGCGTTCTTAAAAGGAAAAACTATCATAGACATTTGTGTTTTATTATACGCTTAAACCGAATCAAGGAGTTTATGCATTGACACTATTTAGGGGTATATTATTATTATTATTATTTTATTAAATACTCTGGGTACGAAAACCCCTGGAGC
>LYUA01000788.1:173014-193772 GCA_002093875.1 Calopteryx splendens
GGGGGTAGGTATCTACCTCCCCCCCCCCCCCGCACTAGGTGGAAATATCTCACGACTTATTAGTACCAAATCGTAGCCTGCAAGTCGCTTCGAAAAACTTAATGTGACTTGTCCATGAATAGACTTGTGAATACCTGCGTTAGGTTCGTGAAATGAACATATTACTTGTTAAATTGTAGCTTGTAGACTTGCATTTTTGAGAAACGGGTCTCAAGACAGTATGAAAACAAAATAGTCGTCACATGTTTACTCAAATACGCAATAACCCTCCAAACTCGCTTCAGTGTGGAATATGCACGAACACTCTATGAGTCGTAGTAGCTCACGGGCACTTAATCTTCTCTAACACCTATCCGCGGAAATTCGTCCATGCATCGTAGGCAGGGGAATCCCAGGGAAGAATGAACCTACTGAGAATTGCTAATGGCGTTCAAAGTTTGGAATTGAAGGAGCGGATTAGGAGGATTGCGGGGGATTTGGGGATCGGGGAGGAGGTGGTGGGCTCGGAAAAGGAGCGTGGGAGGGACAGGGAAAAGGTAATCCAAAAGCGAGGGGCGAAAAACTGATTGGTCACCGGCCCTCCCAATCGGAAGGGAGGTTGCAAGAGAGGGACGAGACGGCTCCGTGTGTCGGCCCTGCGTCTGGAGATTAGTGGGAGGACAGGGGGGGGAGAACACCTCATCAATCGGACGGACAGGGAGGGAGATGCCCCGCTTTCGCTGAAGAATAGGCCAGTAATTGGGGTCTGGCGCACCTTACAAGGATGAGTATGGTGGGAAGGCGGGCGGAGGGGAACATAGGGTTGAACTGAACCCCTGTGGTGGATGAGGGAAGAAACCACAAAAACCGGAAGGGCCGATCAATTTCGTGGCTGGGGATTGGATCGCAGTGGTCTCGAATTTGTGTGCTGCGAGTGATTTCAAAAGTTTCAGTCTGCTGAAACAGCAATTATATCAGTGGTAGAACTTTCTAAATGATCTGGTACATTTAAAATATCACGCATGAGACGACCAGTACTTTTCTCCAACATTCATTAGTTCTGCGGATCAAATATGGACCCGCAGACCTAATGTATGAAATACCGCGGCGCGTCAATAGGCTGGATACCACTGACATGCTGAGTTTGTTGTGACTACAGAGACAACGAAGGCATGTAACTGGTTTTCATATTGAAAAAGGAGGAAATAAAAAATAATATACATATTTACAGGCTCACTAAAAAAGTTGATTTTCATTATTGTGCCAGTAATATTTTCTTGAAACGCTATAACTTTTTATTTTAATTATTTTGGAACATGAACGGCAGGCTTCAATATAGATGTTCTAACATGAGTCCATTTAATTCGTTTTAAATGGAATTGAATGAAGCAGTTTAACCTAGCACAGCGCGTCCACTGGATTCATATACCTCTGCCCTCCACCCCCAACTACCATCATAACCTCCTCAAATTCAGTCATCACCACGTCGCACCTTGCAGATATTACCGATGTACTTTGCAGTATTCACTCGTGGAAATCTCTTGACTAGTCGTAACAACAAATTAAAATTTCTCGAGCCAATTACCTCGACAAGCAGGTATCCCTATTTGTTCAATCTTCATAATTGTCATCCGTCTGAGCCACTTTCATTCTCCCTGAAAATTGGCGAAGGAGATATGAATTCCAAAAAAAGGTAACCCTTTAAGAAGAAAATAAAAAAGCTACCGCCCATTTTTTTTTCTGAACAGCTCCTGTAACACTTTTGAGAAACTCCTCCTTATGTGGATGCCTTCAGATGGTGGCCACGCTATCCGATTTTTATTTTGGTTTCCGGACGGAGCACTCCGCTCCTATCTCTCTATGCTCTTCTATCTCCCCAAAACTTCAGCTGAACGAAAAGTTCGACTACGCTGCAGAGTTAATGGATATAACGAAGGCGTAAGTGGTACCTGTGGTAAGACCATGTGATGTGCAATTCCCACGACCACTCTGGATGGAACTCGATGGTTTCTATTTTATTTTAAATAGGTAATGTAACCATCCTAGTTCGCTCTATCTCCTCAAACCCTACACCTGTGAAACTGCAGATTACTCTGAATGACAGTGAAAATCGAAACCAACGGTAAGAGTATTTGGCTGAACTTCGTCATCGTAACGATATGTTTCACCCCCTAAAATTTACTCAGGTGGTGTTGCCATATCATATTCAGTGTCTATCACACTGGCATCCAGCTGGACAGCAAGCTCTTTCGCAAGTCAAGCTGACACAATCCACCGCATTAAAATTGATGTCTGTCGCATCCACTCAGCCTTCGTCGCAGGGAAGTTGATGTAGAAAACCGCCACCACCTACTGCAGAGCCTGGTTAACCCACAAATCGTAAATGGCGCAGCCATCTTGTCACAACTCGTAAACACTACATCCCTCCCAAGAACTTATATGCAGTATCGGAGACGACTGGGCTTATCGTTATATATTCCCTCTTCTACGCTTCATGTGGAATAGGAGCAGTGTTTTAACATCGAAGTTCTATAATAAATGATTGAGATTACCATGTAAGACCAAACTTTTCATCTATTTACTTCGAAAATTCCACGTTTGTGTAGTACGTTTATGTCTATTCCTTCTAAGGAAGGTACGCCGGCCTGAAAAATATTTAAGTTTGATATCCTTAACTGGTTCCGAGCGAGAACAGCAAATTGCCGACTAAAAGTGGCTCCTAGTGTAAGACACCTAGATCACATCCAGTAAGAGATGGGAGGGATTTTCCTGATCCAGCCAGTACTAGAACAGGAGATATGTACAATTTCATGTTGCTACTAGGTAGCTCCATGTAAGAGAGACATTTGTGGAAGTAGTTCATATTTTTTGCAGTGAGAGAAAATTAATAGTTCGTAGCACAGATGTGATCAATTTTATGTTAAATGTAATTAGATATAATTTTAAGGATATTTTTGCAGTAATTATTTTTTCTTAAATTAGTTTAGCTGCCAGAAAAAAATTCAACATTTGGATATTATAGAGGAAATAAATATGTTGTATGGAGGAGGAGATACCACCCATACTTCTTATGACTGATTTCATGGAAATAAAATATATGGAAAAAATATTTTCCAACTATCATGAGATTATAATCCAACACATTTCATTGTCACGACGGAGTAGATGCATAATACCGGATCCAGCGTCTACGGGAAATTAGAGTTGTTAACTGTGCCTTGCATATCCAAATTATTATATTGTTTTATTATTCAAATTCAATTAACTTTTATCGCACTTTACTCACCAAGTCTGCAAATACGTACGTTTTTATCGAATTAAAAACTGCGCACGGAAGTTAAAACAGAAGTAATCCAAATACTTAAATTTTTAATTAAAACCTTGCTCTTCTCCTATCAATCCATTCTAATGACTTTCATTAAAGTAAAATTGCTATATTTTATTCATTGTACGATTTTTTCTGATTTTCAAAATCGGAGTCATTCCTGCTCTTGCCGATTTCTGGGACTTATTTAGCCGTACTTTTCCTTTAAACTTCAAAACACTCCACGTTCAATTTTGTCGCTAATCGCCTATCTTTCAATGCCTCATCGCTATGTTGCCAATGCGCGGCTGATCCTTTATTAAAATAGGGGTCCCAATTCAAAGGCTTTATATTCAAAGTCCTAAAAGAGTACGCTAATTACTCCATTGCGAAAAAAGTGGATAAGCTCTCCGAATAGTTAAGTTCAATCAAGGCTAATATGATTAATGACTTCGTCCATGAGTGCCAAAATTATCGATCCTCACACTTCTTTGAAAATATAAACAGGCATTCTAGAAATCTTTAATATCATAAGCATATACACAACAGTGGTACATCCTCTGATAATTATGGATGCTCTTATAACTCTTTGATTCTTAAAGTAAATAGTGCAAATTAGGATTTACCTACTCGCGAATCGGTGAATTGCTTAATTCAGATATTAAATTGTAGTATTTTTAAATAATATAAATAATTGTACAGCAAGACTTACTAGAGTTACGTTGAAAAATTTTTGAATATACACCAAAAGCTAAAATGTTATAACGAAAAATTTGTTGTTAATCAAGCAGCACAACGTATAAAATGTCTACGCTCTTTAAATACGTATCAATGATCGTCTTTGAAAATTGTGGATTTTATGCATCACTAGTATTCTATCTATGGTTTTCTTGCTAAAAACTGGGAATTATTTTCTAATGAACAGTTATTTTTCCATCCAGTAAATATTTTTTCACCATATCATGCTTAAAGTTACGATAAATGGCATGCGGACCAACTACTAAGTACACTTTATTGAAAAGAGCAAAGAAACCGAATTTCATTACTAAATTACATCTGTTTTATAAAATTAGGAAAATATTTGAAGAATTAATGCCAGGAGAGTCAGATTTTTTATTCAACTATGTTTTAAAATAATGCTGAGGATAAACTATGAATTATAGCAAATGTTATTCCCATTGCCAATTATTTTTTGCTTTAAATATTACTCCATATCCGACCCTGTTTAAAGATTCTTCTGCGATAAATTACATTAATTCAATACCAAATTATACAACTACTACGAAAATTAACGGCGCATTTATTTAGCCCACTTCCAGAAAATACACAGTTTTTGCTAAATGGCCCACTTAATTTCTCTCTACTGTAGGCATTAAAAAAGCATTTCTGAATAATTTAAAAACTGAAATGTGAACGAGAGACTTCGTCATGTTTGAATATTTGGTCATTCCTCTTTCAAGACTGCTGTAGTCGCCTTTTCACGATTTTCAATGTGGCGTCTGCACCATGAGCACTGAGTTCGGCTGTGCATTGTTATACCGCGAGGTTTATTTATGTCCCACTATGTCTTCACATAGCATAACAGAATATAATCTTTTGCATTTCTCGCAAATAGATTTATTGTCAGCCTTGCAATTTTTCAACGTGTACTGAATTTTTCCCCACGAAACAAGATTTCTTTTGAAAGAAGATTTTTAAAGAATCAGTTCCACTAAGGAGAGGTAGTGAACAATCGAGCTCGCTTATGCTCAATTTTTACGATTTTGATTAGGTATTATTCCCTTCATATTTTCACCATGAATAATGCAACTACTCTCTGAAATCACAAATTTGTTTCGATCTTTCAAATCCGTGTCTACAGGCAAAAACGGGATAATTTTTGGGGTAGTAGTTATGATGTCATTATGTTGTTGGTAAAGCAATTTTCAATAATTATAGACTCGTTAATGCAGGCGTAGATTGATTTTTCAGTTTTTGATGATGGAGATTTTCTAGTCAATTAAAATAAAAATATTTATTTCTACTTATTGAGAATTTTACTTACTCCCTGAAAATTAACTAAAACACTTCATTAAATACTGCTTCACCCTATCTCACAACCAATTATGTACTATTAATCTATTAATTATTAAATTTTCTCTTGATAAAGTGACTTTAAATCCACCGCGGGGCTATAATGATAGGTTCGTGCGTTAGCGGAAGAAGTAAATTACCTTCATATTGTTCCACAGCTATTTTCATTGATCGATCACTAAATGATTTACTACCACTGATGTTTTATATTTCTTTTGTTTATGATATTTAATTCATATATGTTTAGTACTGAAAGAATGAAAGACGTTTTTTAATACATTCATATTTGCGCCGATGAGAAATTAGAGTGATTGAACTTTAAAAATTTTGAGGGGACAAACGTGTTTTTAGCTCAAAATTTCATTATAAGATTTCTGTTACTCCTGCGAATCAATAAATTGAAACAACATAACATTTTATCCATCATTTTATGATGGTGTTATATTTCTTTCTATCAATTATTTCTGTAATTTAAAGGGAACTCATTTTAAACAATTATACTAATATTTCTGTGGGGTGAAAACCGGCTTCCTCGTTTACTTCTATAATTAATCAAAATTAATTGCCATCTCTATAGTATAAAATGAGATCGTTATATTTTTAAAATATTGTTCGGTAAGTATAAAATAAAAATAGCTAAAATCAAAGAATAACTAAAAGGACAAATCGAAAAACGTATCAAGCATCATATTGTTCACACTATGAGAAGAACCACTTTTCTTCCTGGCATTTTTAGTTTTAGCATATTATACCATTCGTTGAATCTCTAAATCTTGAGTTTTTCTGTTAAAATTTGAGCGTAAGGTTTCAGGGATTAAAAATTTTTTATGATGAAACGCAAAATTTTCCTTAATTTGATGATAGATAACACCAAACAAGATAGCCAGTCAATATCAATAGTATGAGATAATTAACAATTAAATTTATTTCAAAAATTGAAAATTTTAGTAATAAGGCCATTGAATATATGAAAATCACTTTCGGGTTGTGTCCATACGTACGACATTCATTTGTCTTTTAGTGATAAAATCCTTCTACACAGGTGAAGTAATAGTTTTTCACGGAGAGGCGCAGAAAAACTAGACGGTAGTATGATTCACATATTATTAGAAATTTTTCTCGTGTATTTTATAATAAATATTGATTTTAAATGATCTGTTAATTATTCACTTAGATATTGGACAGATTAGCACCATAGGAATAATATTATTGACTAATTAGTGCCATTCAAAGTCCTTAGTCGGTGTTAGTGCTTCAATTCTGAAACCAATTCAAAATTTTGTACCCCGTAAATGAAGAATGGAATATGATTTAAATTTCATTAATAAGAAGAACCAAATCGTATCAATAATAAGTAATATTGTGTTAACGCCCCAGGTATCGTTGATTAAAGGCAAAGAGGTATCATAAAATAAATAATATAAAATAGTGACCGTATCTACTTTGATTAATGGGAACTTTACAAACGTATATGTCTGATTGTAATAAATGTATTTCTCGTCAGCCATAGTGCTTTTTAGATGTAATTTTAATTTATTCTTGCCTAGTAACGTGCACACATAGATTTGGGTTTTCCAAAACTGCTGCACATTCTTAAAAAAAGTAAAGCTGTAGACTGGTCGATCATTTCAAATGTCCAGTTTTAGACACCAACCTTCTTTAATAATACGTATTCTTCTATAGTTTGCGAAAAGGAAGGGTGAAATCTATCCATAGGTTATTGCTGCAATGTAACGTAGAACTCAACATAAACTGCGAAAACTCAGTGAAATTTCACAATTAAATTTCAGGATAAAACTTGTCAATTTTTGTTTTTTTCAGCTCAGCATACATTTTCTTTCTTCGTAAGCATTTTTTTAATTTTAATTATGTAAAAATCGTTCACAAAACATCAATTTTTCGAGGATAAGTGTGAATAAAACAATGGAAAAGCGTTTTTATACTGCACAGTTACGTTTTCCCCTTTCTTCAATCCCCCTTACAATTACTTCCTCCTTGAATTTCTTCCCTAGACGTTTATTCAGATTACAGTACTTTATAATCGCAATAGTGCCTATTCCCAATGCCACACGAAGTTATGGACAATTTGTGGGGTAACGATATGCCTAAAATTGTAAATTACTGCGACCATGTCTGTCCGTCTAGTCACCGAGGCCGTCTTCAGAAGAACGTTAGTACCACACGTTCTTCCTGCCGGAAGCTATCTCCGGAACGCCATCCACCAACTAGAATTTCTTGAAGAGAATGAAGGCTGCAAGTTTAATTCCGAATTTTTACTTTTGCAGCACTCAGCAACCCTGAGTTTCAAGCGAGGTACTATCACAATATATGCGCAATCTCACCTATCTTAGTCCCTGGAAACAATAGCGTTTGCTTTAGAATTGCATGGTAAAATGCTTCATTAAAACAAAACGATAAAACTTTTTCAGTAGAAATTTTTTACTTTTAGGACGCGGATATTATGCAACGATCTCCTACCGTCTATCCTCACCTGCCTCTATAGACAGAGTTCATGCAAAGAGCTTAAGTTGAAAGATTAAATTTGTTGGAAGACGATTGAAATGAGTATGTGTACAAACATTGGCTGAAATATAAGGATAAACGCTAAGAATTCTAATGATCCCGGCAGAAATTAATATTATGTATTATATTTATTCATATCTGATAAGGAGGTACACGATCATTGACATTCATGCACGTACACAATAGAATTCATTCATTTACATTAACATTCATTCACGTACAAATCTTGCTCCCGGCCAATAACTCGGGAGCGAGATAGATTGGAAAAATAATTAGAGTAAAATGATAACACAAGATATAGGTCGTAATTATAATTGATCCTCTCATCGATCGCTACTCAGTTGGTTCCACAGCGGCAGCTTAACGTCTAAAATAACTTTCTACGCCCGTTTCTGAAAAATTTAGGATTTATCAGGGATTTCCGGCAACAGGATTAATTACTTACACACGAAAGTTTAAGCCTCGAAATGAGTGTAGCGTTTGATAGAGTCATCCAACAGATCCCGTAAAAAAAACCGACTCGAAATTCAAAAGCATTAATTTACGCGCGGCTTTTTTGTACTTAAAAAACTTGTCCCGAAAACTCGCCATAATGTCTTCCTTCCCATCTCCCACAATGGCACTACTTCTGTCACCCTCGCGATTTGAAGGGCGGCATTTTAGGGGCAGGAAGGAATATATCTACGCCTTGTAAGACAGCTGTTGGATACGGCAATACACAATTCATCCGCGTAAATACTTTCAAGAAAAGACGAAGTCAAAAACATATTGTACGCATTAAAGGAAGCTCGGGGATCCAGATTGCTAATTTAAAACCTCTTTAGGGATCAAAATAAATAGTGAAAATGTTATCTTCCTGTAAGAATTTTGCTTGTAGGGAAAACAATTCCCGAAAAATACAGAGGGAGAGATTTTGAGAGGAATCTTCCTCATCACAAAAGTACTCAGAAGGTTACTCTGCGTGAGCAATAATTACTTTTATATTCAGCAGGTTTCAGCAGCGTAGGCTTATAGATTTCTGCATTTTGTCCGGGTTTACACCACATGCATTGGCTTTAGCAGACAACAGTTTTGCTGGCATTCGAGTTCGCGTCCCGTCATGTCGTTGATGTTTACTGGAATCTTTGACCTCAAGACGATGGCTGGAATTTCAGCGAAACTGTTATCTGCTAAGGCCAACGCACGCGGTAGACACACTGGAAAAATACAGATATCTACAGAAATAACTTTAACTTTATGACATTAATTATTATTATCAGAGATCACCGTACTTAAAAATAGTCTGTATTGCAGTGAAGTCTATTTCAATGTTTAGCAAAAAATATGAAACTAATTCCCAGTCAGAGAATAAATATATGGAAGCGTGAATATTACTGTTGTTAATATCCTTTTGATATAATAAGTATCATATTTGGAGTCATTGTATCGAATTAATTAGAAATAGTGATACTTATAAGATAAACAAAACATTGTTTTTCCGCCATTTTTTTAAGTTGTGGAAAAACAAAGTTTGTTTATCTTTTATGATTAATGGTTTCCATCAAGTAACGGCCGATACCACCAATTATAGAAAGAGTGAATTTTACTTTAATGATCAGAGCTAAGATAGAATATCACGCTTAAGTCAGTGGGCGTATGGCAGAAAATTTAAAATAAATATGTTCGTATAAACGTGAGTCGCTGTACAAAAGTTTCACAGGAGATTCAATCAGAATTCCATTCATCAGAAAAATACACAAAATGACTATAATATTGTGATTATTTCTAGAGTTTCTGAGAATAAATATTTTAACATCATTATTTGACTTTATATTAGAATTATTTTTTTTGTTTTTCTCATAAGCCTTTACTTACTCCTGTGTGCAAAAACTTGATATGTTTATGCCTAATTTTATCTTACAATTTTACGTTTGTTCCCCCCCACCACATGGAAAGGTATTTGAATGCGGAGGTAGCTTACAGTATGCGGTAGTAACAGAGTACAAAGTCCGATACTATAAGATAAGAACCTAATACTGAAATTTCCACGAGCGCTGTTGCACTGTTTTCGTCGGAGTAGGATTGTCATCGTAGGATGTATACATTTGCATGGCTATTGCCATGTAGTACAAGCAAGCTCAGTCTGGTTTTGGCGTTCTTATCAAGGGGAAAACATGTCCACGTACAGAGCCAATTACTTGCAAGTACATTCACCCAATGTGAAACACGCATTGATTATATCGTAATCGACCTCACTGGAGGGCGAATGAAATTTGGGGACCATGGAGGCTATTCATTGTGTGCAGCGCTCGAAATATATTCCGACGGCAGGGGGAAAACCAATGCACAATCCACAAAACTTCGTCGCCCCCGTTCATTTTCTGAATTGAGCACCTGCACTAATAGCTTTCTCCCCTTCTAAGCCTTATTACCTCAAATTCCCTCTGTATATTGTATATCCCACTACCAGTTGACACCTCATCTAGTTTTGCTACCAACTCTCAGTATTTCTTCGCCGAAATTGAACCATAACCTCATGTATTGCGATCTCATTCACTGTTCCCATCATTTTCCATCCACATTAAATTTGCCTCCCATTCCAAACTTTTATTACGCGTTGTGATATTCGTACGCCAAAACATTATCTCTTCCCTCACCCATCGTTTCTTGTGTACCACCAACCTCCCACACTGTGCTCTTCATCCCTAACCCACTTAATGCTATTCCCATAGCCACAGTTTTTCTAGGATTTTCGGATGATCCCATCAAACGTAACGGCAAAGTGCTTTTAGAGATTTCCTCTAGCCCTAGGCATATCTTTCCGGTTAAAATTTTCTAAGAAGACACGGGGATATACCCCCTTCCCTCCCTTTAGTACTCTGTAATTCTCTCTCCACCCCCTTCCCCATCGAACCCCCCAACTCCTATTTCTCCGCTTTGTGTTCATCCAAGGTAGGTAGATAGGTTCTCCGGAGGATGGAGACTACCGCACCCAATCCAACCCTCCCCCCCTGCTCCCTTGTAACCTTCACTCCCGCCTTCTCTCCGTTCCTCCCTGCTCCCCGCTTTATCTTTGAAGGCGAGGAAGCTCTCTTTTTCACCCTCTCATTCTCCCGTCTCATTCTCATCTCCTTTCTTCCTTAACACATCCGGAATACTTCTTATTCCCATTCAAAAACCCTTCGCTTTGTCGCCGCCCGTCCCACTCGAGTCGGAGCATTTTCTCCTCCTCCACTTCGCTGTTCCTTCCGCTTTTTCTCCTCGATATCACGGTCGCAATTTCCGAATCCCTTCGCATTCGCGCAGCCAGCCACGAAAACTCACACATCAGATCCCCCAATCCAAAAATAGAGTGCGCCACCGTCTCGGATTAGATGGTGTTCGAAAAACGGGTGATAGGTTGGTAAAAACAATGTTATGATAAGCATAGTAACATAGCTAGATTATTAGGAGGACTGCGTTGTAAATCACTCCCGGACCGAAGGCTGAATTATAGATTGAATCTCTTAAATAAATTTAAAATACATATCTCTTATTTGTGTAGGGGCGCGGTTTTCCAGTGAGTAGAGAACTGTGCTTCAAACCGGAGGGCATGGACACGATTCTGGGTAATACCTTGGGCATCCTCGGCTTCGACAAAGCTTTGTACCATTTTTCGGGTGCCAGATCTTCCTGGGAAATCGTAGGCGGCACACAGGGAAAAGAACAGGCCTCCCTACCCTGAAGCGTGAAATTCACATGTCGTTGGGCTTATTATTGGGTGAACTCTGCCCTCACCTATCGAACCAACCTTCGTGTTGAATATTGGGGTTCTCCTCTGTGATGATTTTAAAAACAAATTATTGAACCTAGCTCACTACGGAAGGATAGGTGATCATGAATATAAATCAGAGAGAAGAACTGTAGCATCGAAACTTTTTATATGCCATGTTTTTCACGAACGATTAGGAATCAGAAAAACGTTGAACTGCAGACCTCAGGAAACTAACTTTTATGCTAAGCATCCTTTATCTATTCAATTTTCTAGCATTTTTTTCATTTCAATTCCTACTAACACCCTGGTTCGCATGCGTAGAATTTTATTTTTACATTTAGGTAAAACTTTTTCACATATGTTGATTTATATGATATCGCCGTTTGAGTAAAACATAAATCTGTTGACGCACGCCTGAGGTGGAATCACCCCCTACCAGACACCCTAGTGGTGGCTAGCAGGGTGTCATGTGAATGTGGATAGGTTTAAATCATCGCTCAATCCCCGCCCCGCTTTCTCTCTCTCTCTCTCTCTCTCTCTCTCTCTCTCTCTCTCTCTCTTACACCTCCGGAAATCATCAAGCGTGCAAGGGGCACATAGTATCCTTCAACTTCGGCCCGGACGCCCGTCTCTCCTCGGCCCACCCCTCCACGTCGCTGCCCCTACCTTTGCCTCCGGGTCGTCTGCGTCCTTTAGCCATCTTTCAGTTGCTATCCCCGTCCCCAGTGGTCGCTCTGAAATCTCGGCGCTCGTAAATAACTTTCCCGGATGCGGATTTCGGAATGGAGGGCGGATTGTTTATGCGGGACATGGGGAGGCGATTATTTTCCGGGGGCTATTTCGGACGTGTAGGTGCAAACGGTGGATATCTCGGCGATCGCTGAAAACGCGGTGAACGGGATGGCAGAGAAATTTCTTTTTCTGCGATCCCGTTTTCTCATGTGTTTCGTGGTTATTTCAAGATTCTTTTTATACGTTGGACACAGTGGAATTCAATCCGAAGCGGAGCCCTAAAAATTTCGGAATGCTATCAGGATCAAGTTCTTTTTATCGGATAATATTGAAAATGTAATGCATAATAATCGTAGAATATTGCACTATCATTTAAAGTTACTGAATCAATAAACTCTCATGGCGTTATTTCACTGTCATTAAGATAATATTTAATTAATTTCCTTGTAACGTGCGTAAGTGGAGCATATGTTTTTAAACCACTAAATGGCATCAAGGCATGACAAACAAGTAGTTCTGATCTTCTTTCCGGAAGGCAGTGAATCATTAAAGATTATTATAGAATACTTAACGTTAAATATGGATATAAAGGATATAAAACTGAGATTCTATTTCGATTAAAATAAATTTCAATCACAAAAGAACCTGTTTTTGCTGGAGAAAAATACTACCATTATAAAACTTTTTAAGGTACTTGTATTATGAAAACTTCAGTGCCTAAAATAGTGTAGTACATTAATAAATGATAAATCGTTGAAACTTTTTTTAAGAAAATTTAAACTAATATTTAAATATATATATTGAATAAAAAGGCTTACAGAAACGGCTTGCTCCAATAATAAATCTCTCTATCTTGGGTTTCATTTTCATGGAAGAGCTTCAAATGCCTAGTATTTATGTAAGACAATATTCCGTGCTCAAATATCGACCTCTGTTTAATTTCCTTGATTAAGACGCTGTTATGTTGCATGTTATATTAATATGCCTTGATAATTACGCAGTTACGTCATTAAGTGTAAGTTTAATTGCCGCCGAAATGAGATCACATGGGCTAAGAATATTTAGGATTGGCAATAAATGCTGATTTTAACAAATTCAATATTTCGATTGTCTTAGATTAAAGTGTAACTGATAAATTTTCATTTTATTCTATTCATATACGATTCTGTGGCAATTATTATAATGATTTATCAATGATGATGATTAATACAATGATTAAAAATCAACCAAGGCAACATACGATTTCCAGCCTGGCTCTTGGAATAAAAACGAGTTTAAATATGTGCAGACCCGAATATCTTCGGAGTGAATAGTGCCCGAAAATACATTATAAGATGGTTTGTTTTTCTCCTGAGCTTTCTCGAGACAGTATCACTGCTTGTTCCGCACTTAATGGCTCTACGTGCATAACCACTTCCACTCACCCCATATTTCCAGTATTTCTGCCGTTATTCAAACCAGTTCACCCCGACGCCCTTCACCCACTAGAACGCCGGGTATCCTATCACCTGCTCTGGTTTCTCGCAACGAATGTAAACTGACCCCAGAGTAAGATGCTCGCGCGCAGCCCGGGCGTTTGAGGGAACCGCGAACACGTCGCGCGGTTGTAATAATGGTTATAACACGCTCGCCTTCCCGGCACGCCCTTCGCCTGGCCCCTCACGGGTTTTGTGTTCCGATACGGAGTGCCTAACGTGGGTCCACAGGATATGCTCGACGGCGCCGTCTTCTTTCTTCCCGGTCAGTGCCCTCGGTCGACATCCGCTTCCCTCTTCCTTCCGCCCACATCTTTTATCCCATGTTCCCCGTGCAATACCTACCGCTCTTCTGTCTCGTCAATAGCTTGTTATGGTGTCAAACCGTATTTTCAATTTTACTTGAGCGCGTACTCCCATTCTTCGTCCTCCCCGATCGAGTGAACTCGTGCATTCATGCATTGGAATAATCCGTTATTCGCATGGAAGCCTTCGAATTGGAACAGAATGGTACGATTATATCTAAAAATGTGCATCTTTCTCCATACATAATGGAGCGTGAAATATTTTTGCATGCTAAATTTAGTATAAATGTGTTTTTCATCAAAAATCTCAAACTCAGACCAGGTTGCAGTAAATCAATTATATAGTGTTATTGTAAATACTATCTTAAGGTACTACAATACCCAATTGAAGAATTTTATCTTCATAAGCCTGAAGAAAGAAAGATATGCCCAAACGTTTTAATGCATTAAAATGTACAAATCGATACATTACTGGGCGTACCGAAAAAATCCTCAAATATGTTCATGTAGGAAGTAAGAAATGAATGCGATAATTCCGTCATTCTTGTGCTTCCAGCTCTTTTAGATGCGAGAGTAAATCCACCTTCAAGAAGCATGATATTTCAGCAACTATTGTGATCTGGGAACTGAGAAATGGGTAAAGCCACAACTTAATTTTATGCTTCCTTTATATCTTCAATCAATCCTATTTTAAAGCTCTATACCGTAACGACTTTTAACCTCTGCTCAGAAACTGACGCGAAGTGGGATATATCAATACTGCACTAAGGGAAAAAATAATAATCAGCAAACTTCATATGATGATTGATCCGCTATTTTTGGTTCCATTTATCACTCCATTCAACAGCACTATTGAGATTATTCAGTAAAAAAT
Source organism: Calopteryx splendens (assembly GCA_002093875.1). Classification (NCBI taxonomy): domain Eukaryota; kingdom Metazoa; phylum Arthropoda; class Insecta; order Odonata; family Calopterygidae; genus Calopteryx; species Calopteryx splendens. The sequence continues at coordinate 188,013 of LYUA01000788.1, forward strand.
CTTGTGCTACTCCTCTCTTCGATGTTGTTTTCTTCCTTACGCTTCGGTTCACTGCAGTAATTTAAAACACCAGCTCTAATATTCGCCGTTAAACTCCATTGTAAGTAAATAAAAAAATTCAAATGCTTTCCATAGGTAATTCGTTCCTCAAGATGCATTTGAGTAAGCTGTTATTGAATAATTTTCTATGCAACACCTCAGGTGATTTATGTTACACATATTGATACTCTGTACTTAATTTTTCCCTCTAGCATCGGTAACTATATTAAAATTTATTTTCAAATTTCGAATTAAATTATTTATTTTTATAATATTTAGGTACTTAATATCCATGGAAATTTTCCTAATATGAAAGGACTCACCCGAGTAGGAGCGTAAAAGAATTTAAATATCCGAAAGCGTTTATTCACTTTTCTCCCTAGCTGTGGAATTTTTAAAAACCCCATTTCCAGCCAAGCGCTAATGAAACTAATTCAGTCATCTCTCAAGCCTTGGGCCTCTTAAGCACCTCCAACGTTAAAAACCGCAGGGTCTTTTAAGCAGGAGGTTGCTAAAGGCTTACCGGGTTGATTCACAGAAGGCAATAATGGCCTCTATGTCAGGACCTTCGCAGGCGTTTGGAATTTGCATATGCCAAAGGTTAGTAGTTGCTTAGTAAATTAGCCTATGTTGAAGGATAAATGCATTCACAAATGCGCCCGACTTTACAAACAGGGAAAGTCAAAATATTTCACAACTTAAAACGGTATCAGGTCACTTGCAATGTAAAATTTTATATTCGCTCGTATATTTATTTTATTTTATTTCTACACCCTTTTATTCTGTTTAAAATAACACGGGCAACAGAATAACTGAAATGAACAGTGTTATTGACACTACGAAATATTTGGCATTTTTACCCTATATAACCAATATCTTCCCCGACATTTTTTATGTCAATAAATACCAGAGGTTAGTACCAGTACCTAGCTTTTATACCTTAGCCACTAATTCCTGCTAATAATTATCGTATTGAGACTCCAGATTATATACGACAGGTAAAATAAAATGTTACGATGTTTTTTACTGCTTCCTTCTTGTCTTATGCACTCTTTACGTTAGTTATGCATCTTCCCACTTACAATGTTCTCCACAGGATTGCAGTTGTCCATAGATCATCAAATGCTAAAAAATTTACCATCACTCTTCAAACTCCTTTTAGAAGTTGAAACGTAAGTTCTGCAGGGCGCGTGGACCACCAATTAGTTTTACTGTTTCAATTATACAACTTCTCAGATATTTCGTAGTTTTTAATGTGGGAAAATAGCTTATTCCTGATGTAGAATTACTCCCTGCCGTTCATCCTTTTAGTACTTAGTACCATCAGGTGCAGAATTTCCTGGGTGAGAGATTTACGTGGATATTAACGGCCTTTTCCCGGCTATTATTCACTTAAATTGACGACGAGAGAGAGTAGTGAGACGGAAGGCTCAATAGTTCGAACCGTTCACCGAATGACACCAAGAGTGATCAAGAGCCCCTCTTCACGCCTCCTCGCACGGGGAGGCCAGAGTTGTTTTTTATCACTTGGGCAAAATCAAAATTCTCTAGGGATACTGTGCCACCCGATGGAATAAATTAACCCCCTGCAGTGGAGCTTGGTCTAATCTCTCCGAGCTTAAAGAAGTCCCCAGAGGAAATCAGAGTAAAGGTCGCGGCACGTGTTTAATATACCTACCCGAGGGGCGGTCAATTCACCGCATTGGCTTCGTCCAAAGGCTTAACGCGTTCAATTGCAAATGCAGGGCCACGAGTACGTTCCTACTGAACGCCGAGAGGGGGTGGGCCGCGCCTGCTTTGGCGTAGGGAACTCTATCCTCATTGGAGAATTGAGAAAGCTTTGCTCGTCCAGCGTCCACCGTCTTGCGGGTGCTTGTTGATATTCCCTACGTATTGTCGCGGTGTATTTCTTTACTCATCGTGCGGTAGCGGCGTTCAACTTTAATTTTGAAAATAACATCAGAATAAGCACTCCTATGGTTTTGTTTTCACGTCTTCCCATTAGATGTTGGTTGTATGCATGAAAAAAAGCAAAAAAATTGAAATCTGTAAGTTAGAATATACTTTGACCTAAAGTTGAGAGAAAATTAGAATGTAGAAGTAAACTTAATTTTTAAAGTCATTTAAGTGGTTGTAAAAGTCTGTCCACGTTCCTTAAGAGTTGGTGAGGAAACTTGCTCTTCCATTTAAACACACAACAAGTTTTAAAATCCATTTTAAATTAATATAATCATTCTATTTATTTAATTATTCTTCTTAATAAGCCTTCTTATTAATACACCTTTAATTTATCTACTGAGGCATCGATTAGTAATACATAGTAAATTTACCAAAAACTACCAATAAAAAACACGCCGAAATAAGTACAATTCGGGGTTTTAGTAAATGTATAAATTCAATAGGGTCCGTTATACACATTATTCAGATGTCTTAATTAGAATCTGGGATTCATTTTTCAAATATTTTTGGCATTCGTTGTCAAAAAGCAAAACACTATTTTAATTCCATAGTTCATTTGTATAATTGTGTGGAAATACACGTTCATTGGTGATGATTTGAAGGACAAATTTAATGCTTTCGAGTTTTTATATGAAAAGATACAGGAAAAAAATATATTTGTGCTTAACTAAATATCCCTGTGTTTGTGCTGTCTCGTCTATGTAAATCCATTCATGGAACCAACTTTGTTAGCTTTAATTTTCGTTTTGAGACCTCAGATTATATAAGATAGGTGAATTAAGATAGATCACGATGTTCTTACCGCTTCCTTCTTGTGTTATGCACTGTTTACGTTAGCTATAAATCTTCACACTTTCAGTGTTCACCGCAGGATTTTGACATAATTTACCGAAACAGAAACACGTTCTTTATGAGCAGAGCGTAGTGGCTACATCGGAGTTCCCTCTCTCTCTCTCTCTCTCTCAGTGACTAAGCAGCCAATCGCTGTCTTTAAAATATTCCATTTCCCGTCAAAATTCTCTCTCCATTCGACCTTCTAATCTTCCCTTGGTGAAAATATATCTCTCGTCATTTCCTCTTTCTGTCGCCGGCAGTAGGCATTCAAATTTCGTGCGAACTATTTTGGTGACGTTCTCGTCGGGTAGTGCTTCTCCAGGTTGAGCTAGGGAGGGTTGGTGACTCGTTCCACTCCGGCCATCCCCTCCCTCCCCCCACCACCACCCGGGGCACCTCACCGGGTGTCACCCGGGTGGAAGGGCACGTACGTCCCCCCACCACCCACCTCTTCTCCCACCCTCCCCCATTCTTTCTCTCTCCCGGAGCAACGAATCGGGGGAGCCTTGATTTCGCTTCCTGGCGGTGCGCGGGTACTTCACGGAGGGGAAAGAGAGCGGGAATCGCATATCGTTTTTTTTCACATGCGTGCAGAGTGAGTGAGAAAAATATCAATCGCTAAGTCACATTAATGCCCGCAGTGGGTGAATGTCGTCCATTGACGTCATCAAAAAGGGAACGTAGATTGTCAAACTTCCAATCGCCAGAAGAGAAAGGCGATGTCGAATGCAAAAGCGAAGCAGGCAAGGATAAAAAAATATCCTTACGTCTCTAAAAATTAGAACGCTAAAATCGTCATTATATTCAGTTAAATCGATTTTAATATTTATGAATCATATATAAAATCAGGGGCGTGGGTAGAAGTTGTGCCACTCGGGGCGGTCCCAGAGATTTTATCCCACCCCCCCTCCACACACATCCCTCCCTCAACTTTGATATTCATGCCCTCGCCTGTGATAGTAATGAAACTCTCGGAAGATATGTGAAGTTTCTTTTAATCACATTATTAATTAATCCATTTAAAGAAAAGTTTAGACCCAGTTGCATTCCTCTGCGTGGTAGGGAAATTCGAAAGTGGATTATTTTTAAATCGATCTTTTGTAAGTACCAGTGTAAGAATTACGGACACGGATATCAAAATCGCACCATTTTTTGTCTGTTAACTGGAAAATCTCTCATGAATGCATAGCAACAGTCGAGCTTAGGGGAGCTGGCGGGATGTTGGCGGGATGTTGGCGGATATTGCCTTAAAGCCCGAGGTTTGGGGATGCGGAGAGTTGGGAGTTACACCCGTCTTCTGTTTGGGCTTACCGTGGGTGGACGGATTTACGAAGGGAGGGGACGTGTAGCGTCGTCTTTTGCGAAGAATTCGCGGAGGTAGATACCAGAGAGAGAGAGACAAAGAGAGACGAACGAGATGGAGGAGGGAAGACCGCGCGTAGCATGTCCCACGGCGCGCAGGGAGGTGGCGATGACGAGGGGAAACAAAACGACGGTCGTCGGTGAGAGCAAGTCGTGGAGGGACGACGGGGATCGCCAAAAACCGATGCAAATGATCTCAGCCGGCCGTCCCCTTCCGGCCCCCCCTCCGACTTCAACCTCCCGCTCGTCACCCTGCTTTGTAACTGCGTTGCATGCGGTCGGGATAACGGCAGCCCGTGGATATTCATGAGGACAGCGCGGAAGCGCTTTATTCAGGCGGGAAGGGAAAAGGGAAGGCCGCCACCACTGTCAGATAGGCGATGGGATGGAGGGAGGCAAGGACGTCGGATCATTGAGTCTTGTCGTTTCTTGGAGGGTGGAGAGAGGGAGGGTGATTGGACTGGTTGGTGGCACTTGGCTAGGTGAGCTCTGGGGCGGGGTCAAAATTGGGGGACAGGTAAACAAATTGGGCCGCACCAGTCGGGGACGGATGGAAAACGGGGTGTTCGGAAAGAAGAGGCCGTTCTGAGGGAGAAATACGCCGTCCAGCCTTGGAGAGTGTGGGTCCAACGCGGGAAAAGGTGTCTTTAAAGTCTCAATCCGGCAAATGGAGGAGAGCAGGGATAAGAACAAATGAAGAAAAGACGCGTGGAAATTGCCTAGTGACGAGGGGTGTCCTCACACTGGGATACATTTTTGTGGCCAATGTGCGAGTACAAATTCCTACAGGAAGGTAGGGAAAATTTAATATCAAAAGTATTTAATACAATAAATATATAATTTAATACAAAATATGAGTCTTTCAAGAGTTTAAGAGCAACGTCTAATACAGAAGATGGGTGGTTCTCTGAAACTATTTCTTTCTGTACTCTTCAGCTGTACATACTCCACATGAGAAAACATGGCATATTCCGTTGGACTTTCTATTCTTAATTAATCTCGTGGATATATCCCTAGTTAATTCCGATGTTTTAATGTAAATCAATTATGCAATAAACTTATGTTTTAAGTTTTTAAAATGCATGCTTAAATAGTGAAGGAGGGATAATACACATTTCCTTTAAAAAAAAAGTGTGACGCATCATACCAAGGGAAATATTCCCTTTGAGCATTAACAAAACACGTCTGTTTTTCCACGAACTGGATATGGTAATACTCCAAAGTCATAATACCGAGATTAATTCCACAATATTCACCTGATTACCAATTATGCCAATGTGTGCAAATTTTTATATAAGTATTTACAAAAACTGCTTTCCTTTAGTACACTCATTTTTCACTTTCCTGTGACATGGAAATCATCTTGCCCCATATCTTTTTTTGTAGCTTTTCTCGGAAAAAGAAAGTTCTTGAAAAAATGCGATGGCCATAAAATTAATATCAAGAAAGTGATTTTAAACCAGGTATAATGAACATTAGTGACGCAAAAATATCTCTGTGCACCCACCACCCCCCCTTTCACCCGCCAAACCCTCTTACCTACACACCGAACGTCCCCTTCCCTCT